>HE671412.1:4474-93769 GCA_000313835.2 Heliconius melpomene melpomene | reverse complement strand
CTGATGTCGGAGTCGGGTGGATTTCCCTCGCACATAGTTTTTGAGTACCCGGTCTACTGTGGGCTTCAGTGGATAATGTTGGCATGAGTAAACACAATTTGTGATATTACGAATTAATTACAACACCGTAATCAATTCACAAGAAAGCAGCTATCGCTATCCCAGTAGGTAGATACACAGCACGGAACGCGGGACAGTTTCAGTGTCGTCTGCACTGGCCGACCGCCAAACACAAAGTGAGTCGATGTCCGTCGGCCACGCCTCGACTCGCCCCTTCCATCATACCAGTGCATAACACTAACTCTGTCGAGCGCCAACAGATGGCGCTGGCGTTCCGGAACCACCTCAGTACTACAAATTCCGACACGGCCATCCTGCTAGCACACGTCCTCGTGTGTTGGTTAGCCTAGAAGAAAAAGCTACAACAGTACCTCGTACCGCTCGGCCAACCTACACCAGAACCTTACCAACCAACTTCCAGAACCGTACACCAGAACTGTACGCTAAGAATTGTACACTACAACTGGATACTAAAACCGTACACTAGAATTGTACACTAGAATTGTACACTAGAATCGTACACTAGAATCGTACACTAGAATCGTACACTAGAATCGTACACTAGAATCGTACACTAGAATCGTACACTAGAATCGTACACTAGAATCGTACACTTAGAACTTTACACCTTTATATCAGAACCTCATACCCAGAACCTTATACCAGATATTTATACCAGGACCTTATACCAGGACCTTACACCAGGACCTTATACCAGATCCTTACACCAGGAACTTAGACCAGGACCTTATACCACAACTTTAGACCACAACTTTATACCACAACTTTATACCACAGCTTTATACCAGAACAACTTGACACCAGAACAACTCGACACCAGATCAACTCGACACTAGATCAACTCGATACCAGATCAACTTGACACTACAACTTGACACAAATCTGGATCATAATTGTAACTAATCACTACACAAATACCACAGCCATGTACCATCAACATCATCATAACCAAAACTTCACGTTACTTTACTTTACTTCACTTTACTTCAGCAACAAGTTACAACCAAGTTAACAGAAACCTCCGAGTAAAGACCTCTAACGCCACGGCTCTCCAGCCGAACAGCAATCACATTGCTCTCTCACATCTCAATACGCATATCCATCGAGTGGATCGCCCGTGTACGTCACCTCTGCGACTACACGCTACGGTCTCTGCAGACCACGACCTCAGTACGGTCGAAAACCTCTCAATACGCATATCCACCGCGTGGATAGCCCGTGTATGTCACACCTGCGACAACACGCTACGGTCTCTACAGACCACGACCTCCGCCAGAGTTAAACGCACACCGCGCACCCACGGACTACTTGAGTTGCCCCAAAAGATACCGATTTCTACCGGGCTACGACTACGAAATAACTACTGGTACGGTCGAACACATTACGGCCGATAGAACCATTTACTCGAGTCTCTTCAACTACTTTAGTTTAAACACCATCATTATCATCAACAACATCATAAATTACACATTGATTTCGTCGGGTACATGACTTGCTGGCATTTTCCTCAACTTATCGTGAGCAAATTTGTACGTTACAAGACGTTTACAATTTACAGAACCAAAACTTTGACAACCTTAAATGAACCTTTAAATTTTGAATCGATTTTTTACACTTATTAACTTTACAATATTAACAATACGCCAACAGAAAACTTACTAACTTTAGTTTTTGTCATATCAAAACGGGACCTACCATATTCCGCACACTTCGTAATAATGTCTGATGCTACTAAACGAATTTCGTCAATGTCAACGACAGTCTATACCTCACTACTACACATCAATGATACAAATCAAAGACGCACCAATGATACACATCAAAGACACACATCAAAGATACACACCATTGACGCACATCAACGACAAATCAATGACACATCAATGATACACATCAATGACACACATCAATGATACACATCAATGATATACACCACCGATACACATCAATGATAACGGTATCGCGACTTCACGTATTAAAAGCTCAAAGCTCCCGGTTTATCGTACAATTTATCACGAGTTGTACTCTCCTACAGATTCTTGCTTCAACCTATTACCGCTAGTCTCAAACGCCGTTAATATGGACTTTTACACACTCCTGACGCGCCTTACCTGCCTTTTAGCACGAGGTAAACCCGCCGCCATGAGATGCCAACCAATGTCTACCAGTGAAACTACCACCAGTGAAACATCTTCCCTGGTCAGCAATGATGCGGGTTGGAGCCCCAAACAAAGCTACAAATCACCTGGTGAACACTCCTAGAGTCAATGCCTGCCGCATGAAACAAAAGAACGTAATTCGCAAACGCGCCTGTCAGTATGAAAATGTACTCTTTCCCATCGGTTCGCCACTGAGCCTATCCGCCCTGTCTACACAAACCGCATGCCACGGCATCATTACCTTAGGGATCGGATGCAGCCCAGCCTGAACTCTCCCAGAGTGAGATTTCGCGACACTACAAACAACGCAGTCATCCACAAATCCTCCAGCACACCATTACATACCCGGAAACCAGCAAAAGTCAAAAAGCCCTTCAATAGTCCCCTCAGCCTTGAGACGAACAATAGATTCAAAACTGCCGGAAATAGAAAATGACAGAAGGAAACTGACGGAATTCCGACAAACTGCCACAACTTAATAACAATCTCCGGAGGCGGTAGAGACCTGACCAGCCTCCACTTCAAACCCCAAGAACCCCACACTCGTCCTGAAGAAGGAACACTTCTCTAGGTTCAAAGAGAAACCAGCACCCGCCACATCCTCCAACACTGCATTTAGTCCTCCCATACTGGACCCCTAAATCGGGAGTGACATTCAAAATGTCATCAAAATACACCACCACGCAATCGCGAACCAAATCACCCAACGCGATCACAATTGTCCTCTGAAAAACCGAAATTGAATTCTTCAGACCAAAAAGCACAATCAAGAATTCAAACTGCCCTCTATCTGTTATGAAAGCAGTACTGTCTATAGAACTGTCTATAGAAAATTCGTTTACCGTGATCAAATGAAAACCGCTTCCGCTATAGACTTTCAAAAAATAATTAGCACCCTGAAAACGTGAAGTTTGATCAGTAATCAATGGAAGCGGATAACTGTCCGGGATGGTATTATTGTTAAACTCACTATAGTCAATATGGATACGATCTGAACGTCATACTTCTTTACTAATAAAGCTGGACTTTCGAAAGGAGAACAGCTCGGCCTAATATTCAAGTGTAACCGTTCTTTAACTCTGTCGCGTATAATGTCACGTTCATCCGCCGACATTCTATATGAACTCCGCTGTACTGTGCGATTCGAACCAACTCGAACATTCGAACCAATACTAGAGTCGTTGGAAAACCAACTATGAAAAATTCTAAATCGACCTAAGGTTTCTAAAAGTTTCAATTGGTCACTACCAGTAATGGTCAGCTGAGATGTCAGTCAAAGTCAACTCACTCACACTATCGCTATTTACTGAATTTACATAAAGATTCCCGTCAAACAAAATGTCAGTCAGTTATGTTTACTGTAAAACCCTAATTTAAAATCTCGCGACAACAATATCCCAAGAGGGCAATCGTTAATCACTATACAACACAGAATTTGTCCGGTACTGTATACTCGTGTTTGACTAATACCGGTCATAGTAACAACATTACTAAACCATCGACCACTAAATTTAACAGAAAAACTTTCAACTAACGAGAATTCAGCACCAGAATCGTAAACGAAACAAATTAATTCACATTTGTCCTGTACCCTACACTTTGGAGGTTGGACACTGCATACGTCCACACGCCGCTTCGTCCACACACCGCTCACCGCGCGCTGCGCCGTCTCCGCTGCCATCGCTTGGCCCGCCGCCGCCTTCGCTCGTACACCAGATGGCGATATGACCCGGTTTGCCACGCAGAAGCACACTAAAGGCCTCGCTGCCGGCTGCTACACCGCTTGATTCGACGTTGAAGCTACAGGTGTTCGTCACGTCGCATCGATAGGCTTGCTTCTGCATTCCGCTCACTTATGGCCAGCCATTTTTCCGCAGCTCATACACTTCAGTGTCGTAAACGCTATACGTTAAAGCCGCGGGTCAGACTGTGATATGTGAGAGAGTACAGTAGCCACAGCAACCTCTTCTTTGCCGACATCACAATGGCCAGTGATTTGTGAGGGTAGCATGTCATACTCTCGTACGCTGTTTGAGGCAGCCACAAAGATGCTTCACCTTCCAGTGCCTTACTTACAGCAAGCTCGAGTTGACTGCCTCTCGGTGAGTTTGCACAAGTCAGCCGTTGCGCACAACCATCTCGCGTCCGTGTCTTCTTTGTCAGGGTCATAAGTGGGTAACCACATATACCTCCCTGAGTTAGCCTCGGTTTATACAGGGTTTCGAACATAGCACGCCAGTGGTTATCTCCATTGTTCTCGTTCTGTGCCAACACTGATCGCACTTCTGATGTCGGAGTCGGGTGGATTTCCCTCGCACATAGTTTTTGAGTACCCGGTCTACTGTGGGCTTCAGTGGATAATGTTGGCATGAGTAAACACAATTTGTGATATTACGAATTAATTACAACACCGTAATCAATTCACAAGAAAGCAGCTATCGCTATCCCAGTAGGTAGATACACAGCACGGAACGCGGGACAGTTTCAGTGTTGTCTGCACTGGCCGACCGCCAAACACAAAGTGAGTCGATGTCCGTCGGCCACGCCTCGACTCGCCCCTTCCATCATACCAGTGCATAACACTAACTCTGTCGAGCGCCAACAGATGGCGCTGGCGTTCCGGAACCACCTCAGTACTACAAATTCCGACAGATATATAAATAAATTATATAGACATTAAAGAGCTTTGTTATTCTTGCATCTACCGTATCATATAGAAATCAATTTTTCGTAAATGTATATTACAAAAAATAAAATTCTAGATTTTAAAATTTAAATTAGGAATTTCATTATGAATATATTATACATGTGAAAATTGATCCTATCTACGTATTTTCAATTCATATTACATCAGTCAGAGTTTGTGAACCTGTTATTTAGTTTAGTTTCTATATTTACCATAAATTTCTTTGATAATCATATATTTATCTGTCTTTATTAGTGTACTAAGCAATAACACGTGTAAATTTCTATTGTTTCTTAGGAGATATTTTTTTTTATACATTACGATAACATTAAAACAAGATTTTTTATATAATCAATAGATTTGAAAAAGATTTTGAAAAATCCAATACCATATGATATTTAAAATTTGATTAAGTAAACTTTAGAACTCGTGTTACGACAAAAAGCAAACTTAAACACTACTTTCCTTTTGAAATAACTTAAAACAACAGGAATGTATTATACAGTATGTAAAAATCAGTTATATACTTATTTATACTATGATGGGTCAAGTGCAGACGTCGTGACATTAGGACTGACACATGATGGTCGTCATGTCATTTTGATTTTTGATTATCTCTATTCATTAAAGATAATGAACCTAACGATATAACGATAACTTATATCAAAAGTGACAATAAAGTTTATTGTCACTTTTGATGAGTAAATGTGTTCTGTGCTTTTGATATCGTTAAGTTAAGTTGACGCGTTTGTAACTTTGTAATTATTTTCTTTTGTAAGTTTTTCTTTCCATACTGTTTAATGACGTGGTAGTTTCTGAATTTCTCTTGTATGAAACTTTAAATATGCTCTTGCAAAACATAATAATACAGAATGATAAATACCTCTAAATATTTTAAAATATTTAACTTACATATGAGATTAAAGTTAGATTTTGACTTTCCAAAATATCTTTTTCAAATTTAGTACACAAATGGCAGAAGCAAAAGTTGTATGTGAATTTTATTTTGAGAACATTTTACAAAACCGCAGAATATTGTTTAATAAAACTTTATTTTCTGCGAAAAATGGGAGAGTTTTGTATATACTACCAGAAGAGTTGAATGAATTGCCACAGTTGTCTCAGGATGTTAATCAGATTGACAGGCATTATATCAAAATGATTACTTTTATTTATGCACCTTCTCTAAAATCACTCTTGGAAAGTCTTGTAACTCTACCAAATTGGCAACATGTTCCATCTACAATAGTTCTTGACAGTCTAACTGATTATTGCCACAGAGACAAAGTTTCAAACACCTGTGCAATTATTGCTTTTTTAATTGATACACTCAAAAGTTGCTCTAAAATTTTAAAAACAACTTGCAGTTTATATATTTCTGCACCAAAAGCAATATTAGGTGAAGATATATGTACTTTTTTGGAAGAAATATATAGTTAAAAAGTTTATTGAAAAAGAAATAACCATGAAAATAAATTTACATCACCATTTAATGTTAAATATTTGTCAAGGTTTATAAATAAGGATTGATATTTTAATTACAAGATATAGAAGTCATATTTAATAGAATTTTTTTTGACCGATATTGATGTTCTAGATGATACCATGTTTTTATGACCAAATATAATGGACCTAACATAAACTTCCCTCTGTCGATATGTGGAATACAGCATGAAGAAAAAAAACTGTTTATCCAAGGGTCCAAAAGAAAAAATTAACAAATGAAATTATGTAAAAGTACATTTGAGTGATTATCTAAAAGAGAAAGTTTACCTTTTTTGGATAATTATACATTTTTGGTGGGGTCACTAAAATATAGCAGTGCACAGAGATAATTAATAATAAGATGCTGAATAAAAATGCAGGCAATATGACATCACCCTGCCTAAATTTGATGGCCAGTGTTAAAATAAAGTTATTGAAGTAATATGTTGTTTTTGTATTCAATTAATTACATTACATTTTTTTAAATAATAGGTTTAACTAATTGTTGACATATCAAATTGATAAATTGATGACTTTGTAATAAAAAGTATAAAGGTTTTTTTTATCTAAACTTCAATACAATATACAGCAGGAAAAACACAAATATTGAAAACAAGAATAAGTAAAAAATGTAATAGTTGTGATTTCCTTTGCCTAATTTAAGAACTCTTCCCATTGTTTTCCCAAGAAATCCTGAACTCCTATCAACATCATCGTCTAATCCTCTTAATATTTGATCTTGGAGACGAACTTCATTTCCAATTTCTATTGACATATGTTTTAAAGTGTTAATTTTTCCACTTAGATCCTGAGCCATTCGTTCATTTTCATGTTCTAAGACATCATCTGTAGGAGCCCTTGGTATGGGCTGGTACTGATAGCCTTCTCGAGCTCGCCTCATATTGGTATTACCTCGTCCCGCCGTCTTGACACGTAATTATATTGATAGTATAAAATTTGCTTCAGAAGCCGAGAAATATCGACTTTCACAATTTTATTATATTTATAATTATTTAATATTTTCTTGTTATTCGTGATTAACTTTATGTAAACTTTGTATTCAATATAATACTTGTGTGACGGAGAAATAAACACATCAGCAGTCAGCTGCTAGTAAATGTCACACACAGAACCACAGAACACATTGAAATTGTGAACATGTCACAGTTGAAATTGACAAATGACATTTATGACGTTCATAATTGGCGGATCATTAAATTGTTACCATAACAAATAAGACTTGTTAAAAATTTTTAGGATATAAATAAATTGTATTTAAAATGATTTTATATGTCGTAATTTTTTTGGCTCACACCGATTGGCCCTGTGTAGGATCCAGGAGGAATAGTACTCCATATGAGGTCGGCAGTCTCCTCGCTGTGCGATCTCCACCGCATTTATCATGGGGAGTGTTCTGGCGAACTGTTTGTCCTGTGACTTGTCGCCGAATTTTCTAACTGCACAGTACGTCACAAACTCAAGTACCATCCACACCATCTGAATTCATGGCCCTCCACTACTGTGCGGTTTCTTAGGAATTTTCTTCCACGCGCCGCGGAACTGTGGAATGGCCTATCTGCGGCAGTGTTTCCAGGTAGTATCGACCTGGGTACCTTCAAACAGCGCGTCTATCTCCATCTTAAAGGCCGGCAACACACCTGTAGCTCCTCTGGTGTTACAAGGGGGCGTGGGGGGCGGTGATCACTTACCATCAGAAGACCCGTACGTTCGTTTGCCTTGTCTTTTTCTATAAAAGAAATGAAAAAAATATATAGAAGAATGGCTCACCGTAAAATGAGATCAATAGGGACATATGTTTAATTTTTACAATATTTCAGACTTTAAATATAGTATACTACGCAATAAAAAAAGTTTTTATTCTCACAATTTGTCATAAAATATGACATACTCGCCAACATAATAAGCTAACCGATTAGTCACCGCTAATGGACGTGTATCAAATATAATAAGCTTCGTATTTTGTTTCATTAGAAAGTATCCGCATATCTTTGCACAAATGCAAAACAAAAATAAATATAAAGAATGTCATAGTTAACTATATTTGTTTGTCTTATCATCTATTTTTATGTATTGTGATTACCTATTTTTATATTTGTAAGTTCAGTTTTACATAAGATTGTCTATACTATCTTTTATGTATTTATGTAAGTAAAATAATTTTTATATATTTTTTCAATATGCTCTTAAAATAAAAAAAATATATGGACCGTTTATTTTGAGAGTGGTGTAAGTCCATTTTCTTTTGTTTCGAGAAAATTAAAGATTAGTATGTCGATGATTATGCAATTTCATTTACCGACTGATTTTAAGTTGTTCAAAACATGGGTTTTTTTTGAGAAATTAAACACGGACTAGTTATATATAAAAAAATTACATTAAATTAAGCATGAATTACGTGATAGCTCATTTTTCTCAAAAATGGACTTATACCACTTTCAAAATAAACGGTTCATATATCAAAACTTGTATTCTCCGATTTAGATCCAGGAAATAACATAAACTGGTACTGGTAACAGTAAAAAAATTAAAAATATTAATGTTAAAATATTAATAGGATCACTTATTTCAATAAAATTATATTTTAAAAAAAATTATATATTTTATTAATGTTATAATACAAGTATGTACAGTATTAACTAAGGCAATTGACACCTGTCTTAAATAATTATATACTATACAGTCTGAACAATAAGCAGATAGACTTTTCAAGTACAATCACCATAAAAGAAATACATGATGAAATTGAATATAATTAATCTTACCATAAGTCAAATCTATTTTAATTAAAAGAAAAAGTGAATATTTTACATTTTTAGTACATAATATATAAAAAATAAATACATTGATTTATGATTTATATAGATTCATATTAAATGTTTAATGTATGGATAGAAAAAGTGTGAACAATAAATACATACTAAATCTTTGGCTGCAAGGCCCACGGTAGTTCAACTAACGCTATTAGGAATGATGCACGGGGCCGCCCATCTTAGGGAGATTCCAGTTGAAAAACATTAAAGGACATGAATATATACAAATGGTTGACACAAATGTTGTGTTCGACAAGATAAAGAGACAAGATGCTACACAACATTAATTTTTAGCAAGAATTCGATATAATAAATATGTCATCGTGCAAATGAATACAGTGATAATGGCTAAGCATTCACTAAAAGTACCATCCGGGATCCATATTATATCACTAGGCGGTTCAGTCTTATAAGCCGCGATACAAAATCCCATTGCATGAGTTCCAAATTATGTCACCAATGTAGCGCTAATTAAAAAATAAAACAATATACTAATAGTTTTAGGGTTGTGATAGTGATAGTATACATAACATTGTAATATGTTTTAGGTATTCCTATGAGTTCAAATGAAACAGCATCGCGGCATCTACGAAGAAATTAGTTCGGCGACGATATAATATTTTATATGTACATAATACAACATAGAATACAGTAGAGCGTCGATTATCCGAACTAATTGCCGGACATAAGTGTTCGGAAAATAGAGATGTATTGAATTAGCAATATTCTAATCATACCTTCCACACAGAAGTGAAAATTATAATAACGTAGTTATATTTTTTGAATAACGTTGTTTTGTTTTCAAAAATGATAATAACGTCGTTTTGTTTTCAAATCGAAGCACGTGAAGGACGTGCCGCTTGGACGGACTAAGCAGTCGGATAAGCGGCCGTCCCGTTAAATGACGTCCGGATAATTGACACTGTACAGGTGTACATAACAAGTCGTGAATTAAGCACGAGTAGGTTTCGAGCTCCTAGTTTCATATCGTCATATATGCACTGGTACGTGGAGAAGAAGCGCGTCCAGCTGGGGGAACTCTTGCGAGCACATGGCGCACCTAAACGGCCCCTCGTCCTGACCGGTGGGGGAGGAGGGATTGGGAGAGGGCGGAGAAGGGGAGAAATTTGTTGGTGGAGTTTGCTGTGGAGGCGTGGGCGAGCGGGGGCCGATAGCTCGGAGGTCGTCTGCTGGCCGCCTTGGAGGTCTTCGACTTCGTACCTAAAATATCAACATTTTAAAGGTGAAAAAAATAAATACATAATTTCCCACCAAAAATATCACTCCAAATAAAATATAAGCAAAGTAGTATATTCTAATAGTTATTCAAATAATATTAAGTGAATCACGTAGAGAAAATTACGTAGATATGTATTTTTAAGCATAGTATCAAAAGTAAAAAAGATGTAGCTAATGACAACTCGAAAAAGTAAAGATTACGTAATTGTGAAATCGAAATATTGAAACATGATACAAGTCACAGTCAAACATACACGACCACGGCCACGACCACCATCATCACATTTACGGACTGCTAATGATTGATGCAAATCAAGTCAATAATGACTTATTATATAGTGTTACCTGTTTAGTCCTCGGCCTCGGCTCCTCCGTGTGTATCATCTTGGGGCGCGGTGCGGGCGGGGGCGCGCGGCGACGGCGGCGCGTGGCGCGACGAGGCGGCACGGGGGAGGCAGGCGGAGAGGGCGCAGGGGACGGGGAGCGGGCAGGGGAGGGCGAGGGCGCCTCCCACTCGCGACGCGCCGGTGACTCTTCGGATTTTATTTTTCGTCGACGTTTATACTTCCGTGGTCCACTCTGTTTTTATATTTTTTTTATGAATTTATTATGTACTACGATTATTACAATAATATATTTGCATAATAAAATTAATTTAAAATGTAATATATTTAATAAGAATAAGAAAATATTCAAGTAATATTTAAATAAATGTATCTTTATGTTATGTGTCATATGTTTTAGTTTATTCTATAATAATAGATTTTAATAAACGCAATATGACAAATAAAACTATTATTAATACAAATTTTACCTGGGGTTGCCTTTTCAAAGCTGTGTTTTCATCACAATGCTGTATAAGATGTTGAACTAATTCTGCGCTAGAGTGCATTGGCCGCCCACAAACTACGCAGCAATATTGGTATCCACCTAAAATTATAAAAAATTGTAAAATATGAAGGTCATTAAAAAAATCTTGCAAACACTTTTTAAATTAAATATTTCATTTCCTCGAGTGGGAATCGAGCTCATAACCTGTTGCGTTCACAGTGACACACACTTGATGCTACGACTGGCGCTCTAGTAACGAGGCAAAGCGCTGCGTTGAGTTCTGCCACTCAACACGCAATCCCTAGAGACTTCAGCGGAAAAAAAGAAGGAAAAATATTTTTATTTTAAACTGCAAGTAATAATATCTTAAAAGTATATACAATAACCACATATAAACCATTTAGTTAGTTGGTAAAAAGATTTTTGAAATACAGACTGAGAATTAGTTTTGTTTTGTTTGTTTATATTTGGTGTCAAGTCCAAATGAATAGAATATAATTTCTGCATATGCTTATTTACATGTCAAAATCAACTGTTAATATATATTTCCATTTTTCTTCTGAGAGTATTTATTATTATTTTTTTAACGCTGGGAAATGCAGTTTACACAGACCGACAGAGCGGTACTGTAGGGCTCACCGGAGAATGAACCCAATACTACCCACTTAACCTCAGCGAGACCTACCCACCTAAGCAAGACGCCGCAGGATCGCTCACGCATTCCACTACGGCGACTCGGTGGAAGGCCCGCCTGTAGCGGACCACTGTTATCTTCTTGGTGACTCTCTAGGGTAAGGGGAGTTGGAGATGAACGTACTGCCTTCTCCTATTCCCTAGCGTACGACGAAGGAGCGGGCCTGCATTTGCACTGGACTCGTCGCACCCGCTCCGCGGCCTCCTTTAGTGCCATCACAGAATCGCAAAAGGAGACCATGGTAGACCAGTGCCTCTCACTATCTAGCACGACCCCCACCACACTTGACAGTGAGAGATCCCTACCTACTATACCCATCAACACATGGCGCTGTGGGGCCCAAGCAGGGTATTCGGCCAGTGTGTGATGCGCCGAATCCACCGGCGCATTGCACTCGTAACACGTTGGTGATACCTCCCGACGTGCAATCTGGTGCAGGTATTTAACAAAGCAACCGTGCCCTGTTAGTACCTGCACCAGTCGGAATGTCAAAATCTCAAAGTTTCTTTGGATCCAGCGTTTAAGGTGGAGGCGGACAGCTTCCACCGTCACCAAACCTGCCGCCGGAGACCTCAAGTCCACCTCCCATCGCCGCATCAGGGCTTCATCGGCTCTTCTCCTGATCCGCACGATATCCTCTGTCGATGGTCGTTCACCTTGCGACCGCTCAGTTATACGGAATGTGTGAACTCTTGCCAGCACCTCCGCCTGTAACTCTCAAGGAGGATCGCCCGCCAGGAGAGTAGCCGCCGTCCATGACACCGTACGGTAACCCCGAATAGCTCTTACCGCTATGACCCGCTGCGCTTTTCACAATTGGTTCCTGTTGCGAGCGGTAAGAGATTCAGCCCACACAGGAGCACCGTATAGAGCCATAGACCTCAACACGCCAACATAAAGCTGTCGGCATGTGGCATCAGGTCCTCCGACGTTAGGTAATGGCCTACAGAGGGCCCCGGCGGTGTTCACAAGCTTCAGCACAGGCTGAGCGAAGTGTGAAGCAAACGACCATCGACTATCCAGACCCAGATATTTCATCTGACCTCGAATTTCCACATTCTGCCCCGTATACGTAGAGTGGCTCCACGGGGAGGCCCCTTGCGTGGTCCATGAAAAAGCAGAGCTTCTTTTACACTGGAAATCCTCAGGCCCAGGGCTTTAATGCGATCGACGACGTGGTGGATGCCGACTTCAGCTAAACGTGCTGCCTCATTGTAATTCCCTCCCCGGGTGTCCCGGGCTTCTGAGAGTATGCACAAGCCAAAAACTCAAAAACAATAGGAAATCGTCTTTTTCTGAACTAATTCTCAGTTCACAACTTGTCTAAGAAATTATTTTGGCGAAGAAAAGGGTAAGCATAACTTGGTTAAGGTTCAGTCAAGTCAATGAACCAAAGTTTGAAGATTGGAATTAATGTGCCTTTTGGGTGTTTGTCCATGTAAACTTTAATAAAAAAATATACAGGAAATAATTTAATGCATTTATAATATTCAATTTATATCAAGTCTGTAAGAGTTAATAAGTTCTATAGATTTCATTCAATATGATTATTTACAGTGTTATCAGCAATACTTATTTTTATAAAAAAAAATAACTCTATCGATTGTGACCTATAAAGTAACTTTTTCTGATTTGTTTACCTTTTGTCTCACAGCTTTCCTTGAATAGGGTATAGTAATCTTCGTATCAACTTAAAATTTTGTATATACTAAAATATATAACACAGACACTCTGTTCCTCCCATACCGCTTAATCTCGATCGCGATATATATGGGGACTTGAGTGCCACCAATCAACAGGTAGCGCTTTGTCTTGTCACCAGAGCAATAAAACGAAAATAACTCATTCCCCCCAAGTAGGAACTTGGTTATAACTTATTTACTTCGAAATGGCATATCAAATGTAATATGTTATATCGAACCCACAACCGCAACAGTTGCCGCCTGTCAGCTGTGCCGTTGCGCTATGACAGTATTAATAATTAATATAGAAAATAAAAAATCAATAGTATATATAGTAACCATTAGCACGTCGATCAGGCGCGGAGTGGTGGGAGCGCACGTGCTCGCGGAGCACCACGCGCTGGTTGAACGCACGAGGACATACTGCGCATGCGTATGGTTTTTCACCTGTCAAAATGTATGTTGGAATTAATTATCTTTTAGAAGATATTTTAATATATTAAGTAAATAAAAAAGCAGTTTCACACTGTATATTACACACGAAAAAAATATATAACTACATACATACATAGCTTCACGCTTAATCCCTAGCGAGGTAGTCAGAGAACGGAGCGCCAAACGTTACGGTCTCTACATACCTCTTCTGCCTGGTCCACTGTCATCAACCTCTTCATACATGCCCTTCGGGGGATCCGAACCGTCGACCGAGGTAATTCAGGTTCCTCTACCTCGCTTACTGCCCACTTTTTCGTCATAAATCTTTTTTGTCATTCTTTCATCAATCATTCGTTTGATGTGCCCAAGCCATACTGTTTATGGAGTACGGAGTTACAATTAGTAATACAACAATCCAGTGTTTTAAAAAGGAAATCTTCTGAGGGCTATTTAGCTGGGGAATGGAGTATCTGTTTAGTTGTCCCTCAACTACTACGTACTAACATATAAAACATAAAAAGTTCCACCTACCAGTGTGTATCCTTTCATGTTTCCTCAGCGTGCCGCCGTCGGCGAAGGCCTTCCAGCAGAAACGGCAAGCGTAGGGGCGCTCCCCGGTGTGGATGCGGACGTGGATCTGTTGTGAACTACGCGAACCGAATACTTTACCTGAAATCATATTGTATGTTAGAAAATAATAACTCAAACTACTTCTATAGTATGGTTTGTTTATTTTCTTCCTGAGGAAAAATTTCACAAATGCTCAGAAAGTCAACAGCATGGCGGCCACGATTCGTCAGTCGTACTGTACTTGACGGTAAACTATAGGACTAAGTACTAAATACAATGTTAAAATTATCACTCGTTTATTTAAAAAAATGCCAGCATAATAGGTATTTAATATCTTAGAAAAGTCATAGCTTAATATTAAGAAAATAATAAAATAAATAAAATATTGAGTTACAATTTTTATCTACACAATTATAGATAATAGAAAGTTCTCTTATTTATGTTAAAATTAAGCTATAAAGTTAACAGGGAATCAACTTATGAGTAGCACATTATTTACTTATTGTCGTGGGTCAATGGGACAGCGTCTGACTGAAAACGCGATGGTAATGGGTTCGATCCCACTAGAATATGAATAATGATACTCAAATGATTTTTATATCGCCGCTCTGGTAGACAAAGTACAGCGTTGTGTTGCGCTTAAAACACAACGTCATGCGTTGCGCGGCGGAGAATGGAGTGTCTTACACTACGTTCCCTCTACTCTGCTATAAAGGAAAATTACGTAAAGTTGCTTTTTTTACTTTACTTACCACACTCTCTGCATGGAAACTGTCGAGAACTGTTTGATGATGTATTATTTTTACCCCGACCCATTCTTTTTAGTCTGAAAAGATATAGATATTCATATACAGAGAATTTTATCTTCACTACTTTAACAGAAATCATAGTTTCAACTACTCTATAAAAGTCTAATACGATTAATACAAAAGAGATTTTGTCAAAAATTTAAAGTGGTTTTTTTTAAACAAAATTGTAAAATAAAACGCCATTTCGTAAAAATAATGTCAACAGGCATAAACCTCTCAAATCTAGTCGTAGGTTATGGCAGTGAAGTTGAACGTTGTTTAGATTTATTATAGAAAATAGATAATTGCGTAAAATAGAACAAGAGATATCCCTGTTTCGCTCAGGTATGTTTTTGAGAATGAAAAGTGGCATATCGGCAACGTTTAGTAGTATTTTTGTAGTAGTAAGTGTTTACGTTATTAGTATCTATTCGCAACTGCGTCATCAATAGTATGGATAAAAATTGTAAAATGAAAAAAATATCCTACATCTAAATTGTTACAACGCATCTTGATAATTTTTTTTAGGCACGGGTTTCAAATATTATACCCTATTTGCTGCTCCCGTAAAAGAAGCGCAGACGTTTTCGCCATGATCACGGTATATTCATATTACATAAGCTACTTATTATTTCTAAACAACATAAATAACATTGATTTTAAAATTGATTCAATGAAAAATCTATTATTTTTAAAGTAGTATATGTGATGGTTATGAATTCAAATTTTAGAAGAGGAAACGATTCAAAATAAAGACATGTTAAAGTAAGCGGTATAATTAAAGTAAATAAAAAAAAAGAATTCATCAAATGATTAAATAGAGTCATACAAATAGAGTGAATAAGAGGACAGTGTAGTACCTGGAGGCGCGTGGCCTCTCGGCGTGGCGCTCGGCGTGCGCCAGCAGCTGTAGCGCGTCGGGGCAGCTCTCACCGCATACGTCACACGTGTGCTCTTGCTCCCACGTGCTGCTCGTGCTGTCGTGACGCTTGTAGCTGGAAGCGGAACGTATCTCGTATAAGACAAGCTAGGGCTGCAACTTAGATTGAGGACATTATAGATTTGAAGTTGGTCAAAACATAGCCTTAAGTAAGGCTATGTTCCCTTTTTTCTGGACACTTTATGATTTTTTTTCAATTCATCATATAATAAGCAAACACATATGCTTCTATATCTTCATTCTAGTTCATAAAATGGTTTTTTTATAATCCATATCAAAGTTTTATTAATAAATTGATATCAAGGTTTTATTAATAAACTAGCCGACTTGGGCGGCTTCACCCGCTTGAACTAAACGAATATTTATTAAATAGGTTTATGAAATTATTTTCAGTTTAGGGGGTGAATTCTAATAAACCGTGAAACACGTGCTCAGTGAAATGTTTTTTGGAGTCTGTATTTTAAATTTTATAAAAATCGGTGCCAATTTGAAAAATCCATACAAACTTTCAACTCCTATTTCACCCCTTCATGGTTAAAACTTTTGAACATCCCTTCTCAGTGGGTGCCCACGTTATGAAAATAAACATCTGTCCAAATTTTACGTTTTTATCATCAGCGGTTACGGCTGTGCGTGCGCCTTACCTCAGTCAGTGGGAACATGTCCTTTCACATAAATATACATATGAATAAACAATGAAATAGTCGTTACCTATGCGCAGCAGCAACATGCCGACGTAGCAAGTCAGCTCGTTGAAAAGCGACACCACAGTCCCCACAGAACAACTCGGGGCCGCGTACATCAGCTCGATCGATTCGCTCCGTTCGCTCGCGGCCACGTACTCTCCCTTCGCTTTCGCCTTGCTCGCTTCCGCTGTTCGCGAGGGGTGACAGACGGTAGTCCATATCGTCGCCTTTTGATAAAGACCACATTTAAAATATTTGTTAACAACATATATAACAAGCAAATAGGAATTTCGACGTAGCTTAATAACAGCATATGGCTTAGTAGTCACAATCACAGTGTTTGGACTGCTTAGGTTTCCAAGGTTTCTAAGTTTTTAGTACTTTTTTTTTAGAAAAGTACTTGAAAATAATTAAGAAAGTAAAATTATGAAGAGTGGTTGTCATATAAGCCTCGAATCAAAATGTGTTTGTGACTTGAAACTTTAAGTGCCATAATCGGAGAGACTTTTCTGGTAGCATCAATACATACAATCATATAAATAAATATATTTGTGGAGAATGTTATGAGGAAATGTAAATAATTAATTTAGTGGGGATCAAATCCACAACTATGGGACTTATGGTCAGTTCAGGCCTCAAGCCACAATAAAGATACTATTAAAGACGTAAGTATTCTAACTGATAAGTTTCAGATGTAAAATTATTTCAGATTATCCATTAATGTCGGGTAACTTCAGTTATGGATATTAAAGTTTTAAGGAAAATAATGATAAGTTTTGTTATCTAATTATCTTTTTACCAAATTATACCAAAAAATAATAAACCCAAGTTTATCTTTTTTTGGTTAGTAAATGAATATAATATTGTTTTATACTTTCATTCCTAATGCCTTTATTTTAAAAGAACCTGTTTAAGTAAGAATGCGTCAACAATAGATTTTATACCGGAGTTGCAATCGTCGTAGCTGGGCTCGCGTTTGGGCGCTGGCACGGGTGCGCGCACGTGCGGGTGGCGCGCGGCTGCGTGCGCGCGCAACCCCTCGCGCGACCAGCATAGCTCACCACACTCGCCGCACTCCACAGGGGAATCGCCCCCGTGTACCTGTTCATATTTCATTTTTTTATAGTTATTGCTTTTCTTCTCAGTTTTACACTGTATATCGCATTTAGGTACGCAGTTTGGGTACGCAGAAGGAACTAGCGTAGTGGTAGACTAGTTTTAGAGCGTATATAAATGTAATAATTCATTCTTTCCTCATTTCCTGAGGATCGAGTGTGGTGCCGAGAATTGAAGAAGGCCTATGTCCAACAGTGGACAAAAGATGGCTGTTGATAATGATGTTGATGATGATGATGATGATGATGATGAGTGGGTATCAAACTTACACGATCGCAATTAGAGCTGGATGCTGTGCCATTTGATGAATATTTCGTTTATAACAAGATTGCCTAATCAAGAAAACATTTTCCGAATAAGAGAATAACTTGATATTATACAGGTTATACAGGGTGGAATTGACGGCACCACTTTAAATGAAACCACAGTTTTAACTACTCTATAAAAGCATAATATAATTCAGAAAAAAAATAATTCCCAAAAATGAAAAAGTTATTTTTTCAAACAAAATAAATAATAAAATAATCGTTTTAAAAAAAAACGCCATTTGTAAAGTGTTATATTATCACTCACACACTTACCTGTCAAAGCGGCAACGTCGCACACGCTTCATTCAAGAAATCGAGTCGCAGCAACTAGCGTAGGTATGTAGGCAACGGCGGCGAGCTGATGTTAAATTAACGCAACACTTAGGAATACACTTTACACACTTTTATTGAATTATTATTTCTATTAGGTTTTTAATTTTACTTTTGTTGCACTACAAACACATTTTTTATGTTCCCGTTTTAAACTAACACTCATTTTTAACATGTTTACAAAATTATTACAATAATAGCATTTTTTTCACTTTTTTTAACAATAAATATTACATTTTCTGTCCACATTACATTCAGCTCGATAATGACCCATATTATTACACTTGAAACATTTAATATTTCTTTTAATTGTAGCATTTCTTTTTACAATAAATGCAGATGATGATGACACAATTTCCCCCCGTAGTAGTATTATGGTTTGGAACTTCCAAGCATTCCAATTTTTTACTCCTTCCAGTTTTATTACTGTGCTGTTTCCTTTTCATTGTGATTGTTTATTTTGCTTGTTTTCTTTTTTATTCCTTCCCGGCAACTTAACCTCCAAATTTCAATACCAACGCCGAAGCGTCGCGTGAAGTAACGCTGTTTTAATCTCGCCAGTATTTCTAATTTTCTACGATTGATGCAATCTTCTTTATTATTGTTACGACGTGGTCTGGGCCCATAACCCGTTGTATTTATATGGTTTAGTAAATAGCATTCAGCTATAGTCCGACCCAACTACTATTGCGCAGAATGTACGCGCCGCACCGATTCTATGGGAATCCCCGGTAATCGGTGCGGCGTGAGCGGGGTGTCTTTGTACAGATAACAAAATTCATTTTTAATATTGATTGATTGTGCAATATAACACAATAATTTTAATAAATGTAGATTATATTTTTTACGCATGATTTGATATAAAAATAATTAATAAAATTATCAATACTATTTACAAATAATTACTAAATATTAATTTATTTCGTATTGAGTTTTCGCAGGTCCTCGTGTAACATTATAAAACTCGTTTAATATTTAATTTTTATACGATTTTCTATCAAAATAATCATACAAATATAAATAATAATGAAAATCTTAATAAAAAATTTAATAGTATATTCGATAAGTATTTTAGTTAATGGCAACTATTACAATGTTTTTAATTATCTGTGTGAGAACAGAACTTAGCCGCGGAACGGCTAAGTTCTGTTGTATTTACATTATTTTGTTCGATTTTATACGTTGAATAATTATTAAGTGTTTTAAATTATTTGGATGTTGTTTAATATTAGTTTTATCATTAATCGGATTTCTAAAATCGTGATGAATGTTTCGTGATCGTGATGATGTGATTACTGAGTATTTTTCTCAAATGTGAAAGTATTGTGTCAGTATTTGAGTGTACTATCAAAACATACATTTTTTAAGACATTTCAAACAAATGTTGAGTTTTTAATATTACTTATGATGTAAATATTAGTGATAGTAAAAGGAGAATGCGACAACGACGATGTAAAACTAATGTTAAATGTAAGTACCTATCTATCGTAGTTCAATATCATTTTGTGTGTTAAAAATTTTGAATATAACTTTGTGGGTGGTTCAATAACCATGCAGTATTTCTAAATAATTTCATAATAAAGGTGATATAATAAATTGACTTAAAGTAGGATTTTGTTAAACAATTTTAATAAGAGGTTTGAACGTTATTTAGATTTATAATAAATAGGTAATTGCGTGAAAAAGAACGCGAGATATCGTTCTTTCTCGTTCGGTTTTGTTTTGACGAATGAAAAGTAGAAGTTTGGCAACGCTTAGTAATATTTTTGTAGTAGTATGTGTATGTGTGCGTCACACGAAATACAGGTATGGAGAAAAATCGTGAAATGAAAAAAAAATCCTACGTCCAAACTGTTGAGGCATCTTGATTAATTTCTTTAGCTTCGGGTTTGAAATTTTTTACCCTATATGCAGTTTCAATTAAAGAAGCGCAGCCTCTTCCACCCTGTATATTTTCAAATTTAACATTCTCTTTTATCAAAAGACAAATTATACATATTGCTTTAATCTTTTCAACATCATAACATAGACCAATAAGTCGAAACAGAGTTTTGAGTAAATTGATTAATTAGTAACTATTTGCGCTACTTACAGTAAGTATAACACCACTACACAATTTGATAAAACTCTCATTTTATCATCATCTATACATATGATAAAATGATAGCTGGTTGTGGAAGATATATCGAAAGTATATAATATGAAGATAGACACTTACCCTAGAGTGTGACTGAAGGGCCTTCTCTCTCGCAAAGCCAATACCACAGTGGCGGCACACGAAAGGGCGCGAGGGGTCAGCGGGAGGCGGTGGCGAGGGCGGTGAGGGTGGCGGTGGCGAGGGCGACAGCGAGGGAGAGGGCGGCGAGGGCGGTGTGGGTGGCGGCTTGGGCGGAGTGCGTGCCCGCCGCGACCACTGCTGTGTGCGCGCTGACGTCATGTGCTCCCATACACCGTTCTAAACATGCGTTTATGATTAAGTATTTTATTATACCTACATATAAGAGAAAAATATCTTACAAACAATAGTGGACCCGCAATTAATCGATAAACGTGATTACGGCGATTACGGCAGCCAGCGGGTCCACATTATTGTAAAGTTTAGCAATAAGTAAGTTTAAAATGTACATTTTGGTTATGAACCAAAGCAATAAAATTTTATTCTGTAATTTCATATATAGAGAAAACATCAGCCACCATTATATGAGGCCCTATGATGTTGTTAACAAAAAGACAGACTGATCAGATACTGATTTAACTGATAAGATATAACATGGGTTATGTTATTTACCAAAATTTGTGTATTTTTATTTGCTTGTGAAAATTAGAGTTAATTGTAATTGTATTTTTGTGGTTCTAATTAATTGTATAAAAATTTTGTATTTCATACAACATATAAATTTATTTGGACCCTAGGATAGAATTGAAATACTCTTAAAAGTGTGCGGGATGCTCTATTATTATTACAATGCACATATTTGTCACAAATGTAGTAAATTGATCAAATGATAATCCTCAACAGGTTTACCTCAACAGGTTCAGGATTCTTTTTCCGTCTACCTCGTTTTTTCTTTATTTTGACTATTGGAGTATGTGCTCGTTCATCTTCTGCAAATAAAAATATATATTAGCTCAGTTCAACACACAACCTAAAACTGTAGGCTATACTGCAATATGGGAAGATGTCCCCTGAGAGACATGAAGAGTTTTTTCGAAAAAATAACACGTTACTTGAATGAAACAAACTTAATTATATCAATAATCTCTAGGTGTAAAAAATGAAAGTGTAGTATGACCATCTATGATTAGGATAGGGACAGGACAAGTCTAAAAATTGTATGGAACTAATCTAATTGAAATTTGTTTAATGTAATTCATAGATTTTTCCTAAAGCCAAGCCAAACAGAACTAGATGTTTCTTACAAGAAGATTTCTTGTTCAATAAAATAAATGAAAAAAAAAAATAGTTAAATTTAACAATCTTATCCTGTAGTAGAATGAAAATCAAGACAAAATAGATAAGAGGATTTTCTAGAAATGTCTAAACTTTCTGATATGGTATGTCTGTCTGACCACTGTAATATACCTGGTTGGTAGTCACCAGGCTCGGGGTCCGGCACGTAAGCATGCACCTTGAGGTGCGCCATGAGGTCGCACTTGCGCACGTAGCGCACGCCGCACAGGTTGCAGGCGTGCGGGCGGTCGTTCTGGTGCGCCACCATGTGGTTCATGAGGGCCGCCTTCTTGCGGAACCGGCGCGAGCAGAAGTCGCACGGCCATGGACGCATTGCCGTGTATTCGTCCTGGATTACATGTTTATTTATTCATTTTTGTGTTATAGGATTATTTATTGAAGCAGTTATAGAATAACAGATCTAGCTCAACAAATTTATAGTATGGTCTACGTGTAATGGCCGCCCCGAGGTTAAGTGCTCTGAACTTTTGAACACTTGGCAGAAGAATAATAAAAAGTCATCTACAGCAAACTTCAGGGGGACCACAACATATTGATTGTACTATATAGGACTATTTCGTTTCTCTGATGATTAAATATTTTAAACAATTATTATTAATTTTAAACAAAATAACAAGAGTGCCACTTTCTTGTTTAACCGTCAGCGACAACAGTGGCACCACCATGCCATATTGCACTAGCTTAATGATTAAATATAAAATCAAATCAAAAAATAAATCAGCTTCACGCTATATCCCGCATACAGCAGGGTAGGCAGAGGGAGCCTAATGTTAATACTCTGTTCCCCACTTCCCGCCGATTTCTGAAAGCGTTGGATGTTGAGTGGTGGAACTCCATGTGAAGAAATGGAAATATAAATTTAAATAAAAACTTCCTATTCCTCTGAAATTTTTAAGCAACTTGATGGTTCAAAACTGCTCACAATAGTCAACAGTAATATTGTTAAATAAGAGTCTACTTATTATAATCTTTATTTAATATAGTCGTTCATAACATAATTTATCAATTTTAAGTTATTATTTATTATTTAGTAGTTAAATTTTTCTCAAAATAAATTACTCTTACTTGATCAGTTGGTAAAGGAACATCAATATCATTTTCTTCTTTAACATCTTGGATGGGATTTGCTAAGTGTTCCATAGGCACTTCCACTCTAAAAGGAAAACTGCATGCAATCACTTATTATAAAAATATACTTTTTTAAAATTTTGTTACAAATATTTTTAATATGACACACATATGACTTTTTTTGCTATTGAAATATAAGCCCTATTAAGCATAGTTAATATTTTTTTATTAAAAACCTATATTTCATCTGTTTTTTAACCATTTTTGTGACAAGCTTAATTTTAAATTTTAATGCTGCACTGTTTCTATCAGTGTATAAAATTAAATTAATTCATTTCTCAGAGTCCGAATCTTTATATTTCACTTCTTTGAGTGGGGATTGAACCCATAACCATCGTGTTACAGTCATACCCTTGTGGCGCTGCGCCATAGCGGCTCTCGAAACCACAATAATTGCTTATGTAGGTAGTTGTGTTCTGTCCCATCGGTCAATCAAAAGAAGGGAGGGTTTATGAGTAACAGGTGATTAATTGGTCAATTAATAAGTCGGAATATGCAAAATTTTCAAATGTAAAGTAGGACTATGAAATGAAATTTTAATGGAGTTACCATCCTGCTATCCAACTAATTTAACAAATGTTAAAAAATTTAAAGCTTGTGAGGATGGATGGTTGTTTGTTCAACTTTCGCGTTAAACTAAGGAACAGATGTTGATGAAACTTTATAATTTAGCTTATACATCAGAATAACACAGAGGTTACAATTTAAGTATATAATTTGAACATTTGGATATATCAATAAGATTAAGTTAGGTTGCTAGATTTTAATATTACCTTTCCTGCCCACCGGAGATGACCCAGTCATCAGTGACAACTTCTTCAGTGACACACTCAACATTAGGATCTTCAGCTAATTCAGCACTCTCTGTGTAACTGACTACATCTTGAGACAGATAAACTAAATTCTCAGCAGCTATTTGGTCAGTATCAGCTATTATTTCTTCCGTAGTCTGTATTTATATAAACATGTCAGTGAATAATTCATTTAATTATAAGTATTAGTAAAAAATACTATTATTATCATAGTAATTTGTCCCAAGTGTACCCAATCAATAAAATTTAAAAGAGTAATAATTGCTACTTTTAAATTTTTACATATTTATTGTCAAATGATGAAATTTAATATTTGAGCTAAGATATTTAAAGATATTATATTCAGTTCATTGTTTATTTGAAACAAAAGTTGAAATTTGCTCAGTGCACCATAATTAAAGAACAGATCTGAAGTTAAAATATAAGTAAATTAACATACTTCCATTGCATGTATTCATACAAATGTAAATGTGTAAGTAAATAACAAATTTAATTATGAGTACTAGTAAAAATAATATTTTTTATCAAGGAGTATTCAATTTAATAAACAACACTAAAGAAGTTCTCATCTACAAAATTACTTAATAAATATTATTAAATTAAAATGTTACAATTTATCTTATAAAATTAATTAGCACATTTAAGAGATATTGTAGGATAGCCTTGAATATAAATCAACTTAAGTAGCTTCTTTGATTTTTCACAATCTACCTAAGTACTATATAGTATAGTTTTCCTTAATAATAAATTATAGTATAGTAGAGTATAGTGAGAGAATAGTTTATAAAATAGTTCAACTCACAATATTTCCATATTCTTCATTGTGAACATTTTCAAGGCCACATATAACTTCTTCACTTGCCACTATGGTTGGCTGAAAAATATTGAACTAAAATTTATGTTAATTCTTTTGTAAAGGAAGAGTCATTTTGTATATAAAGAATGAAGAGTAAGCTATTGTTGAGTGTTGTTTAATAACAATTTTATAATATAATTTGTACATCTATACACAACCCAAAAACCTTAAATTTATTGAAAACTGAGAATTCTTAGGAAATAAGTTTTGTCAATGGAAAAAAATATATTTAAAATTTATATATACTAAATCATTATATACTAGTATAAATAACATAATTAGAAGAGTAACTCAATATAACTTGTACTAACCTTTACATCTTCCCATTGAAGATGAAATTCCTCACCTTCCATCTTATCAGGTGTTAAATTAATTCCATATAATAATTATTTCCATTGTAAACAGTCAATAAATATCCAATCCATAAAATTTAAGATAGTAATAATTGCCACTTTAACTTTCACATGTTTCTTGTTCAATGATAACATTTACTATTTTGAAAAAAAAAAGCATTGAAAATATTATAAATAACTATTTTGAATGTTTTATCTATTGCTTCTTTAAGTATTTTTTAGCTGAAATTTAAGTTATTTATCATCACTTAAGAATTTATGTTCATAGAATGGAAGTTCTATCCCTGTCAACAATTTTATAATACATCTATCATCTGGAATCAAAACATCAACATAACCTTATCAAGCTAAATGTTATAATTTTTCCTTGGAGTTTGTGTAATGATGTAATAATCAGATCTCCACAATAAACGAGAAAATTAAAAGACTTTCTGTTGAAATAAAGTTAAGCTTAAACAAAAATGGTGTCGAGTTTTGAGGCATAAAGACGAGAATGCTGAATAGGTTAACTTGTCAAACATAAAGGTTAAGGCATATATACAAACTAGTATTTGATGATAAGTTATCAACGGGGTATAGAAATATACATTTTCTATAAAAAATCATATCGTCATATTGGAAATTGCTGATACTTTATATATATCTATACGTTTACATGACGCAATCAGTGAACTTATCAATAGTTAAATATGGATGAAAACACAATATAACCAAAACCGAAATAAAAATTAAGAATTTTAATCACTGTAAATGTATTTATATAATAATATATTTTGCGATTGGGCGTTTTCTCTGATTTTAAACGTAATAATTGGTTATAAAGCAAATGGCTATCTTGAACTTTTCTTCCGTTTCCAAAATTTCAACCATTTAGCACAGATAGTTATATGACAGATTATATTATAAAAATCCAAATTTCACTCTCATGATTCCTAAAAATATTAAAATATTAATTTATTAATATATAATTAATACTCATTATAATCTAAAAAATTGTACATGGTTCCATTATGTATATTCATAACGTTTATAGTTTTTCATTTAAGTTAGAATTACGAATTACGGTATCAGTATCTATGATTATCCATGTATAATGTAATAATAACTGTTGTCAACTTGACACTGACAGATATGACGATCAAATTGTTAATTAATTAATGGTATATTTTGTAAAATGAATATTTTATTGTATTAGAATTTATTTTATTTTCTTAAAATTTCGGAAATAAAAACCCGAAGTTATAATTTAATATTTGTATCAAAGTAAAAATAAAAAATCCATTTAATTCACAAAGTTTCAATTACTGAATACATTTTGAGATAGTTGAAAAATAGGATATTTTGTAGTGAAGTGATATTTTGAGGGCTTTGTATATATCAGATATGGCTCAAGAACTTAAGGACCTTTCTCAACTCTTATTCCCAGATTCATCTACAGGTATGTATAATTTATTAATCTTTGTGAAATTAAAATTAATACCTGTAACAAAAATGTAATTTGAATTGCTTTATGTTTCAGAAAATGCAGAATATTTTGGTGATATAACAGATTACATAAAAAAATTAGGATCACAAAGTTGGGAACAAGTACAAAAGGAACCAGATAGACTAAATGAAGAAATGAAGCACCTAACAGAACAGACTCAAGATTTGGCTTTTACAAATTATAAAACTTTTGTTGAAACTGCTGATATTTCAAGGGCTATTATGAAAGATTTAGGGAAATCTAAAGATTCACTTACAAAAGTTATAGATACTATACCAGAATTTGTAGAGCGGTGTGAAAATTTTTCCCAAATATCTGGAAGTATTATGCAAGAAAAAAGGTCTTTAAATATTATATTTAGTACACTTTATTACTACTCATGTTAGAAATAGATTTGTGGCTGTTGGTACAGCGAAACAGTGTCTTATTGTCAATAAATTTTAATTTCCGTACCCGGGGTCTAAGGTATATTGAGTTTGGTCATTCAAGATGCATGTCTGAAAATTGGGTGGAGTGTGGAGAACAACTCTGTTAACCCTGCGATATGTCAACAAATGAAATACTAAAATATACCATAAATAAATACATATTTACAAATAGTTAAACATATTTCTATTTAATTTTAGAAGATACAGTAGTATAAAAAATCAGAGTGATAAATTGCTGGAACTACTGGAACTACCTTCATTGATGCGTGAAGCCTTGAATGCTGAAGACTATGAGAGTGCATTAGATATTTTTGCATTCATACGTAATCTGTCTAAGAGGTATTCAGAAATACCAGTTGTGCAGGTATTGTGTTATACATAATTTTGTTTCAATATATGCAGACCAGCATCTGACTGTAGTGGAAACTGTTGTGGCGGAGTGGCACAAGGATCCGAATAAATGTGACGGTTGTGGGTTCAACTTCCACTCAGGGGAATGAAAAATGTAATATATTCATTTCCTTGCTCTGTTGATGAGGCAAAGTATGGTGTTGAATTCTGCTGCTCAACACACAATGTCTCTAGAATTCTGACTTAAAAACTTAATCTAAAAGTGAAACTTATGAATGTAATATATAATTTTTTTTTTCTTTTATTCTAGAGTACAACAACAGAAATTATGACACTTTGGTTTGAAACTCTGTATTATCTCTTTAACCAATTGCATTATGATTTACCTTTGCCACAATGTTTACAGGTAATTGATTGTTTTTTTTTTGTATATTATGTTTGTTTATTTATCTATAGACAAATACAGTGTTTTTGTCAGTACCACTTTAAATGAAATCACAATTTTAACCACTCTAAAATGGCCTAATATAATTTAAAAAATTTTTTTTTCCAAAAATGAAAAAAAAAATCATACAAAATAAATAATAAAATTATCGTTATAATATAAAAAGCCATTTGATAACACATAAACTTATCAAAGGGACACCGCCGCAAACACCTCCATCGTTGTGTGCATTGCATTGTCTTCTTTATATTTTCTTTTTTTATTGTTTTTATTTATGACTGCACAACTAACCTCACGCGCTTACACTTATTGTCATAGTATAACTAAACTTTAAAAAATATTTACAGAAGTTTTAGTCTATAACACATAGGATTTATGTGTTATTCTGCAGTAAAATGTTGATATATAATAATTAATGCCTGTGCTACTAGATTTGTATTCAATTGTATTCTATATCTATGTGTGGTTAGATTTTAGGATATTTACGCAGAGCCAATACGGTGTTCAAATCAACAGAAGATGACCAAAACAAACTGCAATCAAGTGGAATCAAAACAAATAATATTAACTCTGATGGGCTACACTTGCATTTTCTTAAAGCAAGAAATGCATGGTTTGAAAAAGCCTTAGAAGATGCTAAAACTACGGAAAGTAAGTTTCTTTTACTGTTTATAGTACAAATTTTAATAACTAAATGCATAAAAATATTGAACTCAAAATTGAAATCCCACATATAATGTGGTAAGCAGAGATAGACTAGTTATCTTGACTGGTGAAACTAAACAGCAGTTTTTGATTTAAGGGAGTAGGGAAATTAAAGTGAATGATTCATTTTAGTGGGGATGGAATCTGCAATTATTCTGCTTACAGTCAGATGTTGCTTCTCCTCAGAATTCGTCTTTTATTGTAATATATAAGATTAAGATTTTAGTAGTTAACAACTTGTATAAGTTATATTTTATAGTATAATGTTTTGTAGCACCTGAGAAACTACTGAGGAGGATGGTAGAGTTGCATAGAATTCATTTATTTAATGTTATAACTCAACATAAATCCATATTTCTTTCTGATGCTCAAGAATCAAAAGTTAGAGATGATGAATTAAGTGGCACTAGTGCTTTATCATGCTGGTTAAAACAAAAGGTATTATTTTACAATTTTTTTATGATAAATTAATGTAATTATCCTCAAAGGTGTGTGGACAAAATCTAATACTATGCAGAAGAATGTTTTATACAGTTACTAGCGGCTCGCTCGCGCTTTCACCCGCGTGAACTATGTTATTATTGATTTCTGTCTCCATGACTACGTCCTAGTGACGTCTATGCAAAATTTGAGACTCCTAGCATTTTTAGTAACGAAGTTTCATACAAACTTCAACCCCAAAAACAACCCCTTAGAAGTCGAATATTACAAATTCCCGTCTTAGCGAGCACCTACGTCCTATAAGTAACTCCTATGCAAAATTTGAGATTTCTAGCACATGTAGTTTCTGAGATTTCGTGATGAGTGAGTGACCTTTCGATTTTATATATATAGATTACCGGTAAAAAATGTGTTGACCAGAAATTACCAAATGCAGTTTATACAAAAAAAAAAAACCTCACTGTGTTTTTTACTTGAAGCAAAGTGGAGAATGGATTGTCTTACAATGTTGTTTATAATTTTTACACCTGTATGTGTGTTTATTGCTATATTTATTAACCAAATTTTTTTTTCACTGATTTACATTACACTTGACATTTAGTAAGGTTGACATAGATGCCATTAAGAAACTGTTCTCTGTAAATGGAGAACCGAGTATTTCATCACTGCTTATACTATATTTTGTCTTATTTTATTAATTTTAGGTTGAAGGCCTTGCACGTATGTTGAATCAAGATCTGTGGAAAGAAGATGAATCAAACTTTGAATCATTAATGAACCAGTGTATGTATCTTTGTCTATCCTTCGGAAGAGTTGGTGCTGACTTGAGATGTGTACTCACACCACTCTTTCGACGTAATATATTGATGCAATTTAATTCTGGTGTAGAAAAAGTTGACAATCAATTTGAGGGCCAGATGAAGTCATACAAAGTACCAAGCATTAAGAACGTGCAGCGGCCAATCAATGAAAACATGGCATCAGGACCCCCTGAAATCTTGTTAGACTATTATCCTTTAGCAGAGTATTGTAACGGATTGTTGACAGTATTAAATTCTCTTAGAGTAACTGCTCCATTAAATATTGTCAAAGATGTGTATAGAGGTTTTAAGAAGTCGTTTGATAAGGCAGTACAAATTTTGGTTGCATATTATCATAGGGAGCAACAAGCATTCACTGATATAGAAAAGCACAATTTTTTGTCTCTTTGTATATGTTTCACTGAAGATTTAGTGCCATATATATCAAAATGTCTGTCACAGTCATTCCCACCAAATCAGGTAGCAGAGTTGCTTGGGGTCACATTGACTGTACTACAGGAAAGTAAATTATTATATTTAGACCAAATTGAAATATGTAAACCGTTAAGTTGTATTACTGGCCTTTAAATTAATTAAATTGTACAAAAAAATATAGTTAAAAATTCAAATTATATATACTAAATAATTTGTAAATATAAATAAAAGATTTTTTAAATTAAATATAAAAAAAACTTTTTATTTCTTAAACATATTTTATATCTTATAAAATAACATATAAGGCACTTCAGCCTTTTTAACAATAAGAATAATAGAGACAAATAAGGAATGACTTACAAATATAAAAAAACTTAGGTGAACCTAATTTTTTTGACTCTTGATTTACCTTCATCATTTCTAGACACTTCATAGTAGTGTGTAACTTTATCAATATTTCCTAAAGACTCGATAAATTCTTTATCGTGCGTAATAATAATAAACATGAAGTTCTTTTGATTCATTCTCTCCTGCACTATTTCTCCGAGGGCGGCACATAAGCTTTTGATGTTTTCTTGATCTAAATTTGTAGTGGGTTCGTCTAAGGCCAAAATTCCAAATCTGAAAATGATATGACATACATGTTTATAAACATAAAATAAAAGCGAACGTTGCTGACGTTAAAAAACCGCATTGCATTTATTGCATTATTGCTTACGACAATTTCCACATAAAACAGAATTTCTTATTGAACTGTATTTACTTACAATTGCAGTTCCAATAACGTATCTTAATGTAAAGAATAAAAGATATATTTCTAAATGTTACCTGGAACTAAACGTTTCTGCCAGAGCCAGTCTTATGATAAGACAAGCTAGAACCTTCTGCCCGGCACTGCACCGCCCCCTCATATCTATCTCCACTCCATTTTTACATTGTACAACCCTATACACACACATGGTACACATACATGTTTTTAATGTCACCGTAAGATTAAAAAACGTTATATTACAAAATTTCGCGAAACGCGAAACTGTAATCTATTGACATTGTCAATTCACCATAGAATTCAAAAACTGCTAGTACTTTATTTCACATAATAAAGAAAGTTTCATTTTATTGATATCTTTTTAGATTCGTGGCTCTGTGGTCACATCGCATATTGATCGACTTTGCTGTAAAAGCGACCATTCAAGGCCAGCGCTTAAAGAGTTTACAATTTCTCTATAGATTACAATTTCGCGAGAAAAATCATAAAGGTTTTTTAATCTGACGGTGACATTTACTCGTACATATAAAAAAATATTTTTTACTTATATTCCACACAGAATGTACTATTTTACGAATCCATAAGCGTTCTATTTTTGGGTCTAACTATGTGATATTTGTATTAATAGCTGCACACATTATATAAGAATAATAATCATATATTATAAGCATATTTTACGTATAGCAATATTAAAGTTAAATACCTGTAATCATATTTTCGTCGTTCAGAATCAACAGTCATACTACCTTCAGTCTTAATTTCAATATAATCAATATCGTTTCCTCGATATATTTTTCGCCACATTTCCCTGTAAAACATAATGACAATGTATTTTATTGTATAATATATTGGTTTGGTTTTCGTGATTTTTAAATGCCAATGGCAAGAATGTTTTATCCTGAAAAAAAAAACTATCTTTGTTTTTCAAAGAATTGTACACATGTATTGTTATACTCGAGGAAGTGAAATATTTATTAACGTTTATATTTCCATTTCTGCGCTCTGGTGACGAGGCAAAGCGCGGCGTTGAGTTTTGCCACTCAACACGCAATGCCTTCAGAATTCGGCAGAAAGAGGGGAACGGAATGTCTTAACACTAGGTTCCCTCTGCCTACCCTGCTGTGTGCGGGATCCACCGTGAAGCTACTTTAATTTGATTTAATTTTTAATTTTGTTTAATTTGGTTTTATCCTTTATTTATATATATATATATATATATATATATACACAAGACGAATGTCTAAAATATAATATGTAACTTTACACGCTCTCCTACTGCATCGCGACGGCCCATGGTATACTAAGATGTACATGTATAACAAATATTTAAAAAGAAACCTTATAATCAAATTGATATTTTCCATTTTTTCTCTGTGAAACTCCATTAAGCATTTTTCTAAGGCAACGGAATAATCTCTCACATCCTTGTCTATCGCTTTAGTGACGTGGAGCTCAAAAAATTTTTTTCTATAATTTGTTTCTACATCTTTGTTTTGGGCTTTCTTGAGTTCCAGTTTGTTTTGCTTTAAGTTGTCCTGTTAATAGAAATGCCATGTCAGTCTTTAATATATTTTTTCGCATTTGGTAGAAGAAAAATATTAAGAAAGAGATATTGCGTGGGGACTAGCGGAACTTAACGCTGCGCTTTGAGTGCTTATTTCTAGAAACTTTCTTTTTTTTCTTTTTTCTAGGAGAAATCAAAATATTTTAGAGAAATTCATTCAGTTGGGTGGGGATCGGAACCACAAGCACCGCAATTACACTAAGACGCTCTGTTTTCCGCACTACGAGTCTCAATTTTATTACAAAAAAAATTGCAATTTAAATTTTTATGTAAACAAAAACCAAAGTAATCTGTTACCTTTAACCCACCAAGTTGACCTTCCGTTTGTGCTTTTTCGCGGAAAATTTGAGTTTGTTTAGTAATCAAAGGTTGTTTATCAGATATCATGTCCATGTTGACTCCGCCGAGCCTTTCGTTGATGTCTGCCAGATCTTTCTCACAACATTCTATTTCTTTTAGCGCTTTACGTAATTTCAAATTATCTTCCAAGTTTCTTTTGTATAACTATAACGAGGAGTAATAAAACTTTTAGAATATAAACAAAAAAGTAGTATTATATTAAGTAATAATTGAAATAATTCTATTTTTATTTATTTCTTGCATTCATTAGCATAGACAGAGAGATCCTTTCCTAATTTCCCATTTAATTTTCAGATATTGTTTGAGGAATGGCGGAACTTAACGCTGCGTTGCCTTACCTGAGTAATTATATTTATTATTTGTAAATAGAATTGCTGAATATATTTATATTTGAAAAATAAAAAACATACCTCTTGCTTCGACAGTTCATCTCTCAAGCTATCTATTCTCTTTGTCAACGTGTCTCGATCGCTCATGATTTGCTTTTGTCTCGCCAACAACTTTTCATTGGCATCCTTGATTTTATCCATCTCGCGCTGTAAGTTCCTTTCCTTGTGTTGTCTTATGTCCAAATCTATGGCCTTTAATTTATCGTAAGCGTTTTCTACCTTGACTATTTCATTTTTCTTTACATCTATTTCGGCCCTGGGAATTAATGTATTCCGTAAATACTGTTTAAGAGGAAAATTCGAGGAAATTTCCTGTATTGGGGGTACTTAAGTATTAGTTATCTTATTCTACACTCAAGTATTACAAGCAATGTATAAAGACGTTTGATCCGTACCACTATGCAACGCGCCGTCACGTTTTTCTAGTACATGCCCTCTCTATATGTTGTCTAACAACAAGTGATCATTTTTGCATGTAAGTCAAAATGAATACTGTACATAAGTATTTATGTAAAGTATTAAATAGTGCCTTTAAAAAGACCCAAGTACAGAAAAAGTTAGGGTAGGATTAGTATGTTGGGTGATTTTAATTGCCTAGTTTTTTTATTTTAGTAAAACAATGTTACATTTTAAAACATCAAATAACTTAGTTATTTGATAAAATTTTAATCTATATCTTAGATAAAATCGATTTAAAAAAAAGTTATATGGAATTATATTCTAATATATATTTTAATCAAGTTATATTTTAAATTATCAATATACCTATTTTTCTTTACAGCTTCACTTTTCGTATTTTCTTTTTCCTTTAAATCTGTCTCTAATGCTGCTGTGCCATCTTGTAGCTCTTTTAGTTCCACTAAGTACTTCTCCCTGTTTGATTCCATTTGCTTCTTTGTTTCTTGTAAGTTACATAGTTCTTGTACCTATAGTAAAAAATATGTTATATTCTTCACAATTAAAATGATAAATATTATATTAAAAAAATGGATAGATAATATATAGAAAAATAAAATATAAATATGAAATGTAAAATATAGATACAATAATTAAAACAGTAATATAAAATTAAATCTTCTATAGATTCAAATCCATTTCTAAAAAATAGTACAAGTGTACTTCATACTTTCTTGTTTGTTTGCTAGTGCGAGCGACATGTTCTCGTTGTATCGCTAATAATAATAAGACTTTAATTCCTAATAATCATAATAATTCACATCTTTAATATTAAATAACAGTAAACAAATACCTTTTTCTGCAAATTTAACAATTCCTCCTTCAACTTAGTCTTAGCTTCCGCAGCTTTATGCAATCTCCGGGTGTGGTCGTTGAGGCGGGTGCGCGCCGACCGCACGCGCGCCCTGCTCGCCGTCACGCGCTGGCGCACTTCCGACTGTCGCGTGGTCGCGTCTTCTAATGTTATGTCTGATATTAGATCTGTGCACTGTTCTTTAATGGCTTCTAGCTGTAAAAGATTTATCATTTAATTGTGTCAGTAGCTTCACGCTGTAACTGTATCTAGCATATATGCCCCACACTATAAATCAATTTATATTTTATGTATTACATTTTCAAGAGGCAGTCCAGATTTTTAAATTTTTTTATGTTTCTAAATATAATTTTATTTTAAACTTACATTTTTAGAAGTAGCTTTGATTTCGTTAGTAAAGCGATCTATGAGCGGCATGTCACCTTGCAAAGACCTCGCATTTTGTAATTTTTGCTCTGGTTCCATTACTGTCATTGATAGTTCCTCCATTGATTCAGTCAAATTCGATATTTCCTTAAATAAAAAAAATAAATACTTTTTGTACTACTACTTTTTTAAGAAAAAAAAACCATAAATTTGGCTTTGTTCATCCTTGCCTACTTTTTATAATTGCATTACCTTATCAACGTCACTCAAGCGTTTCTCAAGCTGTGGTATATCAGTTTCCTTCAAAATAAGTATAGTTTCATTTAGAGACCTCATGCTTAACAAATCATCTTTTTTGGCTGTAGCGCGTTGCAAATCTTCTGTTACTTTTTCCAATTTTGCTGGCACGTTTAGAACTTGAGTTGTTAGTTGAGATATTAAATCTGTAACCTAAATAATATGTCTATTACTATAATGAGATATTTGCGTGTTGTTTCTATGTAATAGAATTTGATATTGAGCGGGAATTTGATAGCAGAGTAAACAGAGGGAGCGTTAAAACGCTCCACTTTTCCATAATTTTCGAGACATTGTATGTTGACTGGAGGAATTTAACGTCACCTTTATCTTGTTAATTGAAAATAATTCATAGTTCCCAGTGGGAATTGAACCTAGTCACGACCGCTCCGCTACGACGACATCAAATATTAATTCTATAAAAAGTATAACAAAGATAAATTTATTTTAAATGAAAGTAAATAATAAATATACAGTAATATTACCTCTGATTCAGAGTCGAACCCACGATTGCAGAGAGGACAGCAGCTATTGTCTTTTATTTGTCCTTTATACTTTGTTATAATAAACATTGATGACTGCAAAATGTTTTGCTCATCCTAGAATGTTAAAGTTGTTTTTTAAATTATTTTTTCTTTTTATTATTAACAAATTTATTTACTATTAATAAATCATCATTTAAACAATATGTACACGGTATAATAAATTTCGTGTTGTTAAACTAAAAATAAAAAAATAAAATCATTGCTCATGAATGAAGATTGAACCTACATCCTATAACATACAAACATCACTTCACATTGCCAATTTTGCTACAATGACGTCATATTTTAATATATTAATCACACATCAATAGCATTAGATTATATGTATAGTTATATGTATAGCAAGTTATGCAGAGAAAATCTAGTGTCAACACACCCTTGCCTCCAATTCCCGCCCGAATAAGTAGCATAAGTTAACGCCGTAACTAATATCAATATTACCTGTAAGACCTATTGTGATAGTTTCTCACCTTTCACCCGTCTTCAAGTTACATCCCGCATATAACAAGGTAGATATAGAAGCTACAAAAGGTAAATACATCCATCGCCATTCCCCGACTGAATCAGAGGCATTACGAGTGAGTGGTGGACCTCAACGCCGTCATTAATATTAAGTTTACCTGTAACTGTTAATATTGCCTGTATTAATTAACGTTACCTGTAATTTGTCAACAGCAGCAGTCGCCTTAGCGAGTGCCTGGTCGTAGGACATAGCCCCGCATGCCTGGTACATGCGGTCTTCAGAGCGGGTCAGTTCCCCTCGCTTCCCGCTTAATGCTTCACGCGCGTGGCGACGTTCTGTTTCCATACGTGTTATCTGGATTTGTTTATGATATTTCATTAATAAATGATAAAACATCTAATTTATTCAGTATGCGACTGACAAATAACATACAGCCAAATGTAAGTAAAAAGTAAAAGAGAAAGTTTAAAAATCCATACAAGAATGGCAAAACCTATTTTATAATAGAGTCAAATAAAGAAAGTTACGAGTGACAATTAATAATCTAAATAATACATGGACTAATACTGATTAATATTATTTAATACATTGAATTGATTTGTCTCAAATTCTGATGTAAATCTACCTTTTCAAGATATATAGTGATATTTTCACTAAAACAAGCATCTGCTTTTTTTTATAATAGCTTTCGTAATAAGCTTAACTTAAATAACTAAAATATATAAAACAATAAAAAAAAACCTCGTTTTGCTTATCTGTCATTTTCTTTTTAATCAACTCAACTTCTGTTCTTATTTCGCATTCAATTTTATTTATTGAAATGGTAAAGTCCTTCTCTGGCATGTTACCAAGTAAATCTGTAATGGCTGATTTGTGTTTGTTCTTCAGTACCATCATCTGTTTTTCTTTTTGCTTTAGTGATTCTTCAATCATATCTTTTTCTTTTAATTTTGAACTTTGTTTTTGTAATTTGGAAACCTGCAATATTTTAAAATTTTGCAACTTAAATAATACCTTAAATATAAATTGAATCTTACATAAAGATTTTACATTATTTAAAAGATCTATCCATAAATTATATTTCACATTTTATCTTTATGATTAAAGTGTCATTCCACAGCAATAAGTGAAAACATATATTTTTAGGAAACAAGTATATAAGAATTTAGATGTAGCTAAAATGATTATACTGTTTGAACGGTTTCCAAAGGTTCGATTTACGTTATAGCAAATTTTAGCTATTTAAAAAATAAAAAAATCACCTTTTCACCGAGTTGCTCAAGCTCTTGCTCTTGTTCTTCTACAAGTTTTTCATCAGCATTTATTTCATTTTGACATTCCTCCGAGTTGAGTTCAATAGCGACTTTATCATAATTCCTTTAAATATTAAACATTGCTTAGCAAAAATATGGCAGTTCTTATGGAAAAGAGTATTTTAAAACTAAGTTCATTAAACTAAAAAAATATGTTGCATAAAACTAATAACTTTACAAAAGTGGAGATAGATCTGACCCTGGAAATTACAGACCATTCTCTGTTTTGCCCTCTTTAAGCAAAATATTTGAAAAAATACTATTTAACCAGCTCACAATTTTTTTTTAATATTAACAATTGTTTCCATAGTGAGCAATATGGTATCACCAAAGGCAAGTCCACTACAGATGCATGACGCATGGGAGAAGTCACAAAATGCAATTAGTGTTTTGTGATTTATCCAAAGCCTTTGATTGTGTAGACCATGAAACTCTGTTATTAAAACTGTATCATTATGGTGTACAAGACAAGATGGATGTTTATATGTTTATACGACGATTCAAAAGTGCTTATAATAGTCTATTTGAATAAACAATATTTTGAATTTGAAAATATATGACGACCATTATAAAATCCACACTATACATACTCTTCAGCAGTCTTCAATTTTTGTTCTAAAACTTCCACTTTCTGTTTGGATTTATTCGCGTCATTTATTTGCTTTTCTATCTTAACTACCTCTTTTTTCACGTTTTGTATCTCAGACTCTTTGTTTGATATTTTTTGCTTATGACGAGACTGTAAAAGTATTTGCAAATATAATTATTTATAATCTAATTTTTTTACAATTCGAGACATCGTATTAAACGACAGAACTCAACGCCGCGCTATATCTTACCAGAAGATCGGGAAAATCTAAGTTGTATAAAGTGTAAAAGTAATATTCGTCGCGCAGTGGCACACGCATGTGACTGTAAACGCCACGGTTGTGGGTTTGATTCTCACTCAGATGAATGAAATAATTAATATTTTCATTTCCTCCTGGTAACGAAGCAAAGGGCAGGTTCCGCCACTCAACAGGCAATGCTTCGATAATTCGAAAGTGGAAAACTCTGAAACTGTCTTGCTTAATACTAGACACCCAGCTTGATATAATAATAATAATTTGTTGTCGTGTGTAAAATTACCGTGCCACAACGACCTATTAAAATGTGAGACATAATAACAATAGAAATAACTTTTCGAAAAAACTCACAAGAGTGTCCCTGCACTCATCTATACATTTTTGTAATTCCTTTTCCCGCTGATCACTAAATAGTTTTTGTTCTTTTAACTTTTTCTGCAATTCTTCAATCTTGTCTCTAATAGCACTTATACCACTGACTGCTTCTTCACTTGTTTCTATTTTTTCTAGTTCAAGCTCTATAAATATAACATTTGACATTTAAAAACATATTTTTAGAGAAAATATTAGAATTTAGTGTGTTCTCCATTCAATGTGACACTGGTGAAGTGATTTTATGCTCAACTGGCACGCTCGGAACGCCATAATAAAAAGAACAGAACAGAATTTATTCTTATAGATTCCTATTAAGCTATAAAAAAATATAATATAAATAATTCTATTTAGTGTGGAATAACTTTAAAATTGTTATAAATATGTTTTTCTATGAATTATTCTAGCATTCCGCGTCGCTCTTAACCAGCACGGAAACACGACATAGATGTTTCGCTATATCCTATCGTAGAGTCACATTACAAATGATTGATATTCTTATCTTTACTCTAAAATTATACATAAAAACTTTCCTCTTTATCATACTGTTTATTAGTAAAAACCGCATTAAAATGCCTAAAGATGCAAAACGTCACTTAAATGTGCTAAATCAAAATTATTGAATGTATTTTATAGCTACACGCTAGGTTGAAGTAAGTACTCCTTCACTTCTTCACGCATCGCCCGATTTTCGAAGCATGAGCGAGTGGCGGAACTCAATGCTGCACTTTGTATCTTTACCAGCAGAGCAACAATGTGAACGAAAATAATTTATTCCACCCAATGGGAATCGAATCCACAACTGTGTTTTTACTGTCAGTATATTATACGTCGTGAAACACACGGCGTTACCACGCCCGTATAAGAGAATTATAAATATAATGACATACCCGCAAGTTTAGCCGTTTCAACAATCATTACATTCCTTTTATCTATTTTATCTTGATTTTGACTCTCCAACAGAATAAGTTTGTTAAATTTAACTTCATTTGAAGTTTTTTCATTTGCGATCCTCTCTTCTTCTTTGTTGAATGAGAAATTCTTTTTGTATGAATCATCCAGTTCTGCTTGTTTTGTTTTAGCAGTAGCACCGTAGTTAGCTATAAACACACAATATATAACTTAGGAGCTTCATATATTTTATGAATTTTGTTAATACACTCGTCTGTAAAACAGGGTGACGTAACATCTTTTGCAATTCTACACCTAGAAGTTTTGTTCACACAAGTTTTGTATCATATATTAATATATAAAATTATTTTGAATATTATTATTTATGGCTAACATAGTAAATGTATAACAAAAACGATACTTCTAAGTTATTTTTATGTAATGGATACTTTATTAAAAAAAAAATCAATAAATTAACCATTCTTACTGGGAAGCAATAGTTACATATTTTAATAATAAAACTGTTACAATTATTGATATTTTTCGTACCTATGTTTTCCAGAAGCTCTTCTGTTGTTCCTTCGTACATGTTTTGGATAGATTTTTTTAAATCTTGTTCTTCATTTTTGCTGTGCTCTAATCTACAGTTTGATATATACTTTAAATTCATTTATTTAAATATATAACAATAAATATTGTATAATATATATATAAAAAAGATTAGCATCATTTATATATCTGGCTTTAATTACCGTCAAAATATTACACACAAGATCAATAAGGAATTGGAATAGGATACATAAGGAAGATTGTAACTTCATGCTCAGTGGAATTAGTTTTTTATTTCGTCAATTTGGTAATAACACAAAGCACAGAGTTGAGTTTTGTGTATTTGCATGTTTTTAAATAACATTGCATATCTTGTATGATTACTAAATCCATATATATTTTTTTGATTTTTCTAAATTTTATGTAATTCAAACGTATTAACAATTAGTTGGTTTTAAAATAACTCTCACATTTTATTCATAATTTATTAAAATTAATTTATACCTAGTCTTAATCTTTTCCCTCTTTGTTTCAAAATCTACTAAATTTTTCTGTAAAGTCTCAATAGCATTTAATTTCTCAGTTATTGGCTTCAATTCATGACCTAATTTGGCAATTTTAATTTCAGCCTCAGAAATTTGAGATTCAGTATTGACAAGGTCTAATTTTTTCTTATCTAAGTCTTGTTTCTTTTCCTTCAAAAATGATACTTCTTGATCTGTAATAGATTTTTCAAGTTTAGATAGACGTGGTTTGCAGTTTAGTGATTCAACAAAACCATTTAAAACATATTGTTTTAGATAAATACTGTTAATTTAAAAAAATATATTATAGTAGGACTCAAACTTGCAACTCTTGGAAACTGTCCCAGTCATATAAATATTAAGGCATACATTTCTAACAAAATATGTTAAAATCCTGACACTTACCGACAACGAGCTTACCAACACGGGTCTCGAAATACAAAATAAAATATAATTTATATTGAAATACATATTGTTCTTAACTTGAAATAATAATTTTTAACCATAGTTTTTTAAATGCTTGCAGCTTCATATGGCTTCTGTTGGCTACAGCAGGAAACTTAGTTTTTTAGTATTAAGAAAACAACTAAACTTTATCATATAAAATGTTTTACCCAATAGTTTAATGTTAGTGGCATACTCTTTTCTAATCTTTCTTAGACGATCAAAGCAGTCACTATACTTGTCAGCATCAAAGATTTCATCAAATCTTTCCTTTACTTTTTTTCCCTCATCTAAAGGCCAACTCGAATCTTCTTGGTGGCAGAATATGACAGAGTTTAATATGGCTTTGGAGACTCCTTAAACAAAATTCCAAATAAATCTGTCGCCGGTGTTGGATATCAAAAATAAAAATAACCATCCGAAATTGTAAGCAAATCCAAAATAAATGTTTCAGACAATTTTGGGAGTGGGGGGAAGTCTAAGTGAGACTTGTTTTCACAGATTTTTTATTGTCATGATGAAGTCCTAGCACTTAGTACAAAGAAAAGATAAGTACAAAAAACTTTATTTACTAAAAAATCAACAAAAATCACAATCAAAGGAACAGCTAACACCATTACAGAAATTGGCAATAAAATTTATTTTAAAAAAATATTTTATTGCAGAAATTAATAATATAAAATAATTTTACATCTGTAAACAGAATGGAAAATCAGTAACAAAATGTAAACTCCTATTATGATTATCTTTCCAAATTCAGGTTGTAAAATTTGTAGTGCCCATCATACCTTAGCCTCAGTGTCACATACATAAGTTATGGTAAAAAAAAATACTATATCATTATTCATACATTTTATAATATTATAAATATTTAACAACTTCAAACTCCCAATCCCCAACTTCATGAATCTTTCCATGATACTTTCCTATACCAATCCCTATCATTATGAAGTTAGACTCGTAATTAGGGTAATGAAATCTATTTAAATAATTTACTGAGTTGTGAACAAATCCACAACCATCATATTTACTGTTACACTCTTATCACTAAAGTAATATATAATTTTTGATTACAATCAGCCATAATTTTCGTTTTTTTTTCCTGTCCACTAAAGCTGTATACCACAGACTATTTTATTAATTTTCCATTTAGCAAAATTATTATGGATCTTAATCTAAAGAACTTTATAAATTAACACCTACCTAATTCTTCATGCATTACAAAATCTAAATCTGCACATCTAGATGAAATATCCTTGGTTTTACCACTTTCGTCTATGACTGACAAGAATGACTCCAATGTTTGAAATTTTGGCTTCTTGTTCAGATAAGCAGTGACTCTCATAGATCTAGATACTTCTAATTGTTTATCTTTAGCATTTACAATCTAAAATTAAAAAATATTTAAAATATACTGTAGTATACATATAAAATCAAATCATCATCAAACAATGCATATAAATTTTTAATAGGATTGAAAAAATATCTTTCTAATAAAATATACTAATAATATTTATTTACCTTTAACTTTACTTGTCCTAGGACTTCGGTGGACCTATTTACTTTAGCATCATGAACAAAACATTCATTTCTACTACCCGGTGGCATTTGCCCAGTTATAGCATATCGTAAGCATTCAATGATAGTAGTTTTACCACATCCATTTTGTCCGAGTATTAATGTTAATGGTTTCTCAAAAGAGATCCGTTGTTCATCATTATCTTCTGGTCCAAAACTTCGAATTCCTCTTACTGCTAAATATTTTATTCCCGCCATTTCAATTTAACTCAGGAATCTTAAGAATGATATTATAAACAATTTCTTACTACCATTCATCAATATCATATATTCCTATAAAAAATTATATTGAAGCTGTGCAGAAGAAATTCTTGGGAAGTAAAGAAAATTATCTAAACTTTATAAATCGGATTCATATTGAAATTCTCATGTAGTTAAATTTTGACAGCTTAGTCATAAAGTATATGTTCCTTAATCCGTGTTTATATTATCTGTTTCGACAATTTTAACAGGTTTTTTATTTATTTCGTTGTTTATGGCGACTAGTAAAATGTATCAGTTCTCAAACTTGTAATCATCATGACTTGATATGAAATATGTGCAAATTAAATATAATCCAAGTTACTTCTTTAATAAATAACAATTATGAAATAGAGGAATTTTTCAACAAATACAGCTTATATACAGCAGATAAAAACTGAATTATATAAAATATAATGGTAAGCAAATGCATCGCATAAATAATTTTATATCGATATACGCATAAACAAATCATAATTTTTTCCAAAATAGAAGGAGTCAGGAGTCGAAAATATTCTTTAACCAATTAAGTGTTTCTAAGTAGTTCTTTAAACTTTAATTCAACTACAATTCTGTAAGATCTATGATATGTTTAAAAATATCACAAGACATACATAGAATATCGACACAAAAAATCGATGTTCTGTTCGATTCAATTAATCGCAAGCATGAGCAATGAGCATCACTAAATCAGACTCGAGAGCTGAGATTTAAGAGAGTAGCTATGTTATTGTGTCAATTTTTAACTCTAAAACATATCTTAATTTCATTGTATTGATTTTATTTGTTGCCTTTGTTATATTAGTTCTTTCAATGTAAAATATATTTATTTAAATAATTACACGTAAGTTTTACAGATTTTATAGCTATTATGAGCAGCACATTAACAATGGAGTAGTTGCTAGTTATTACCATGTAAACAAAATTGTGATACATGTTTTATTATAACGTGTGTTGGTTACTTGCAATATAAATAAACTGTAATTTAAGATGAGTAATGTAATATATTGAATTGTAATAATATCTAAAGTCGAGCTATTTTATATTAGTGACCTCGTATTTTAAGTATTTCTTATTGTGAGTGAGATGCACTATATTATCTGAACTAGTATTTTTTTTTATTTTGTAGATTATAGTAATATACTTATCTATCATATAAAAAAAATAAATGTTAGTTTAATACAAAGATTTGCTTGTAGATATATATTTCTAAATGCACTTGAATGACACCTTACCTAATTTTAAATTAGTTCATAAATATTGTTATTGCTTGTAGGTGAAGATATACGAAAGAATGATGGCTTCCACTACGATGATTGAGACTGTGACAATTACAAGGCCACTTAAAGTGAGTAGTAGTGTAATCTCTCTATTTATATTTAATTTTTGTTACTGTTATTTCCTTATTAATTTTAAGAAATGTAAAGTAATTAAGGAACTCATAAGAACTTATGTGTGTTTGGGTAACTCAATATAATAAAATTTAAAGTTCATTCATTATTTAAAATGTATTGTTAGTATATGAGAGTCTACTTTGTATGAAGGCATGGTTTAAGTGTTTGCCTTAAGTAAGTCATAGTCATTTATTTAGAAAACTTGCGGCCCGCCCACAGCGTTGCTCGCTTATTCATAGATACTGTGTGGAGGTACTCTTTGTTTTTGATATTTTAAATTATTAGGTCTTATTAATAATCTCATTTCATTTAACATTCAATTCTTATATAGCCTAGATGTTGGCTAGACATTATAGCTATACGAGCAAAAAAGCTTCATTCATATCCATCCAGTAGTTCTGGAGATTAGCGTGTACAAACATACAAATAAACAGACAATTTTTGTTTTTGTGAATTTGGGCTCTATATTTGTTCCTCAATTATTATTTTGTTAATATATTCAATGTACAGATGCACCATTTTTACTTTCCTATTATATGTATAGATATAGATAAAGAAATTCCATTGAGTGACTCCACTTTTTATACTTTTAGGGAGCTTGTGTGTAGAGTAGCAGTAAAGAGCTCTCTTGCACTCTCTCCCCACACTTGTCTAAATATACTTTGGATGCGAAAGTATTTTCACTATGAATTTCAATAAGACACTTGATATTTTTTAATCACTCTGGCTGCAGTACTACTGTTATCTTTATTGCAAGGATAAATTTAGTCTTGACGATTTCAATTCTTTAAATAAAAATAAATAATATAAACGCAATTAAACATTTAATTTTTCGTAAAGTTACTTATAATTCAATTATGAAGCGAATGATTATAGGTGCACGTTTTTATCTGAGAATACTGTCAAGTGCGCAAAACCTTAGTATTGGATTAGCCCATATGCTTTGCACCGTTAGTGATCACTGGGATCGTGATGCAAACACACGGCAACTTAGCAGCGAGTTCTTTGTGGCAACCTACGGAGCTCGCGAGACGTATGCTAGGAGAGCGACCTTCGCCTGTACCCCCAACGAGGGAACTTTGGCCACCGCCAGAGCCTGTACTAAGTATTAGTACATTGCAACTGGCTTATCAACAAGATTTTCAAGATGAAGACTTATCTCCGAGGCGCGCGTCGACTCTTTCCTCGCAACCTTATGCTCCGACGACGGTTCCTATAGACAACGATAGGCCACGCTATTGCACTGTTGGCACAAATACGGAACCTCCACATACAATATTACAGAAAATAAGACGTTTTTTTCGAAGAGAAGATGACTTTATTTCCTTTCCAACAATACAACTGAGTACGAGGAATATGGAATCCCAAATACAAAATTGTGATGAGAAACAATCAGTTCGTGCAGTAAATGGTATAAAAAAAGCAATATCAGGAGCTAAATATCGTGTCGCGCCAAACTCTGATGATATTGATAGTCCGAAGATAGTTTATGACACATCTAAACCCGGAGACCGCATGATTGCTACATTTGGAGCGAGTAAATCGTCAAAATGCTTTAAATTTCCGTCAATGTTGGATTGTTCTCATCAAATTAGAGCTCTTCAAAGCTTTTGTGGCCGACGACGTCGACAATCTTCCCAGCGCGAGCCTCCTCGTCCACCCTTACAAATTACTCAGGTGTGAATAGCGAGAAGACTTTTTAATAAAACAAATTTAAAATAAAAAAAATATTGGTCAATTAACCGCTTTCTTAGATGCACGACACCTATTATACGTAATCGTAATGTGCTAAACACTGTTTTAAATTATAGTAGAATAAAAATATATAAGTAGCAGTTTTGCTAATTAATATATCTCTGTAATTTGCGTTTTGTTGGAGCGCGGAAGGGTGGCTGAAGCAGATGTGGGGTGCAGGGGCGGCGGGCGGGCAGTCTCGCGTCAGGCGTCGAGTCGCCCGGTCTTGCCGCCCAACAAAATACACCTTGCTTTCGAATATTGCTTGTTTATTTTCTATACATTGTTTTAATTTCTCCCAGTATTTAATCTAATTGAAACAGCTATCAGTAGTAATATTTTAAAGGTGTGTCTTTTTAAACAATCTACTTGCATAGAATCAAAAGGGATTTTTGTGTAGAGCAAGCAAGTCGGCGCGTCTCAATGCGCAAAACTCACAAGTTTAACTAAAAAATTGGGCGAATTAATATAATGTTTTGATCTATTTAAATAGATATAATAAAATATTCTCTCGGTGATTTTTTGCAAATATACTTGCACTATAATCACGACATACTATGTAGAGCAGTCACATCAACGTGCGTCTCTACCATACCAATTGTTACTTAAAACGTCACTGTTTGGCCTAATTTCGTGAACTGAATCCCATGACACAGATTTTCAGAATTAGTACAAAATATATTATTTATATTTGCGTTACATTTTTTAATATTAAACAGAAAGTTGTAGTGGGTGGATACTTACATAAACATTTAAAAGTATTAATATTTGAATGTTTTTATACAATTATTATTATTATTATTATAATATTATGACTTTAATACACTTTGCCTAAGCTTAGAATAATTTTATTCTTGTATTTTTCAACTCGTGTATATTTTTAAACCATAAAATTCATGACGTATCATTCACGCTTATTACGTATATATTTTAGTATTGTCAATATTTAATGCTTTTTTATTTAATGCTATTTTATAAAGTGTTATATGTTTGAGAAAAGCTCTAAGCTATGAAGGCTTGGACAAAACATCGTATTTTAATATTGATGGCAATTCACGAAAGCTTCATTGTTTCTTGTCGTTCCCTTATATTTATTTTGTCTTTTGTAAGAGCTTTTGTTTTATACTGTTGTTGTGACTTGTGAGCTCTGATAGTTAAATTAATAAAATATTTGTCAATTTAGTGGTTTCTTTTGAATTTTATTGATTTACCATCCTTAAAATACAAATAATAACAATAGTCAAAAGAAATTGGTTTTTTTAAATTAGTTGTGATTTTTTCCAAATTATACACGGATTTACTGTACTGTGTTCTCTGCACGAAGTACGTAAGTTCAGTCTTAAAAGAGTCCTCACATAGTTTCTTAGAAAATTAAAAACTACTACTAATGCAGTTATTTTTCTTACCATACCATATTATTTATTTTTATTATATTGATACTTCTCTAACTTCTTCGTTTTCTTCTTCGTCACAAAAACCCCTGCTAATACTTATTCCTAAAATTAATCTAAAATAAAGAGGTACGTACTACATACTTTTAAAGCCTTCTTTCACAATATTTTTAATTTTACGCATTTAAGCTATATAAAATATACAAAAAATATTTTTAAAACTTTAAAATATATAATCTTTGTCATATACACCTGAGAACGTATATCCGAAAAATAAAAGTGACCGCGAGTCGTATATTGTTAGATAAATAAGTATTGTCTCGAACAACACTATACCACGTGACACGTGACGAGCGATGTGTTAGGAGTGCGTCACTTGTTGTCTTCGCGGTCCAGCGGAGCGTGCGCGCATGCAGGGGCGCGCGGGAGCTAGCCCGAGCGGGCTCCGCTCGCACCCGCGCGCCCTGCCGCCCGTCCTGCCGCCGCCGCCGCAGTTCGCGTCTGACCAAGACGAGATGCCGGCCAATCAGATTGCCCAGGTTGTTTTATCAGCTTTTATTTTAACTTAGTTTTGGTTAAATCTTCTTGGCAGTATAAAATTAGGTTATGTACTCAAAATTTTTATTTTTCTACGTGAGTAAAACATATACCATTGTCTTTATTTATCAGGAGGGGTTGACATTCTATATCTAAAACATTAAAAGAATAATATTAATTATTAATACTTATTAAATAAAAAATCACATAAGAGTGTTCAATATATCTCATTTATTCGAGATGTCTTGTGAAATGTCTCTTTGATTTAAGTTCATAATAAAAACCCTTGTCATAGTCTAAATTAAAATATTTGGCAATGGCAATAACGTCAGAAGTTTATTAAGATAACGTAAACAAAGATTCATAGCTTATTCGGGCTAAAAGCATTCGAAAGCTTGAAACTTTGTCTTTGAAATGCATACTCATACTTTTTTTTTTTTGCTTTTTGGGTCCCCGACTTCAAGTGGTATACAATTTTAAACCCTTAACTCTTGATGAATTTGCAAGAAATTAATATTTTCATATAAAAATTATGGCACCAATTGTTCCAATCACGTTACCAATTATATAAATAACAAATTATATGTGTATACTAATATTATTCGGTACTAAATTTAATACGGACATTTTTAATATCACACCGACTGCTTTAAAAAATGTATTCTAAGTTAGGACGCTACGAATGTGCAATTTAGTTTTATTGTAAATAGGTAATTTACAAGAAACGTAAGTAACGTAAGACTATATCGTATATAATAATATCGTATAGTAACGTATAACATATTTTTTTAGGGTTCGTACCTCATCAGACCATCTTGTTGTCCGACTGTCAATATGTCTACAACATTTATCTCGAGATCGAAGCGCGAAGATTCAGGAATCAAGCTGTAATTAATGTCAAATATTCAAGTGTACGGTTCTTTAGAGCAAGAAAAAAGCTAGCAGCAAACAAGCTACTGCTTTTTCCTACATGTGTACGAAAACTGTACTTAAAGGCTTCCCGTGAATCTACAGTTAAGAAATCGAGCATGATGTGAGATTTTACAGTAGATACCAATAAAGGAAAAAGAAAAATTATGAAAAAAGATCTTTTTTAAGAACAAGTGTGTTAATTAAACAAGTTGTTAATAAAATGAATTAAAAAGTTAAAAATAAATTAATTTTAATAAGAACTAAGACACTTAAAAAATAATAAAAGTGCGTTACATTATTATAGTGAAAGAAAAATAAGGTGCTGAATATTCTTAATTATTTACGCTTACGTTCTCGTTCGTACGTATAACAGATAAAAACTAATGCTAATTTATATTTGTAGTTCATTTCATACAAAACGAGAGCGCCTACATCCGCAAACTTTAGTTTGTCAACTTTCATAAGTTGTACTTCCGGTTGACCTACAACCCTGAAATTGATATGGAACTCTCGGTGGGCGAGTGCGACTCGCACTTGGCCGATTTTTTTAAATGTACATAGTTATTATATTCCAGCTTCATGCTATATTGTAGATTTCTGTCTGTAATTTCGTATGTGTCGATGTAAGCTGTTCGTTCACCCTTCTGTTTACAAACTTTCACCGATTTTAAAACGGTGCCTCGCTCGGCAGTTTCCATAAGAGTGCTTCGCTTTGTTTTAAAGTATACATACATTGTTTGCATTGAGTCAAAAGTAAATTCCTTGGGACGTGCTCACTTTGATGAATCGATAAAAGAATGCTATAAACGTACCTAAACGATTTTGTAACATATGCGTACGGTAGTTTTAAATAAAAAAATGGTTTTCATCTTAATGTTGAATGCTTCCTGTATATTGAAGCATATTTTCCTTTTATAGATTTAACTGTGTATTTATGACAATAGTATTGAGAAATAAATGCTATTATTGTATTGTTTTCGAACTGTTTGATTTCAAAATTCACTTTCATGAATTTAATAGAAAAATACTTTACTATCTTGTCATAAACGTACTTGTAAACACGTATAATTTTTATAGTTTTCTGAAGACGTTTGATTCCACTAACAGCTGATATCAATCAAGTAGCCACTACGTACCCAGCGCGCAGTCGCCCCCGATCGATGTGCTCCCGCAGCCCCCGCTTCTCCTCGAGACACCCATGCGACATACCTCTCACTTTCACGTTTTTCTTACCCTTAGCGTACAATCCGTATAATATCTAGTTCCACTTTGGCTTATTGCAAGGCGCGAGCTTGATGGATGACGAACTACCTAAGTCTGACGGGGCGAGGAATGCTTTGTTTTGATGCTTATTGTTGGAGATTTGTATATTGTTGTATACAAATATTGTATGTATTGTACGGTGAAGTTAGATTAAATAAATCTAGAATATTATATTTAGTTAAGAAGTGGAGGAATAAGTTAGAAATAACATTTATAGAGAAACGCACTCGCACTTGAGGAAATGAAATATTTATTTAAATTTATATTTTATTTTCTTCGCTCTGGTGTCGACTCAAAACGTAGCTTTGAGTTCAACTCAGTTTATTTTTTAATAAATAAATAATGCAATCTTCAAAATAATCAATTATTTTGAAATATAATAATTTAATAGTCCCTCTTTATTATCGAAGACTAGATAAATTACATGCTTGTTTTAAAATAAATCATAAGCCAGCCATTTATCACTAATGATCCTCGTAATTTTATTATTTATTTTGAAGTTGAGATAATTGCGTCCTTCTGGTTTCAATCTCCTTCGCCCTGCGCAGCGATGCAATTGCTTGTTTGAGAATATAATTTATTCACTGCATATAACTGAAAAACGATGAGAACTGTCTAGATTCATTACATAAAATAAATAGGTCTCACTAACGAGGAACTAAGAACTAAGAGATAATTTTCCATGTTGGATTTATGTGAAAAAATATGTAATATTTACCTTTTACGTAAATATATATTTTTAAATCTTTAAAGTCTATGCTGCAGTAGATTTTAGTCTTATGTTTTAAATTTTTCGCCGAAGTCTCGGAAAAATTAACCTATGATGGCTTTTGTTGATTTACAGGAGTTATTGTTTTTTTTTTTATTTGGCCTAACAAGGCCAAAGTAAAAAAAAACCATTTATTATCACGACTTTTTTAGTATATAACTAGCTGTACCTAGTTTAATATTACACAATTGTTAGTGATTTCTCGAACATTAATTATCCACAAGTGTCACACAAATTTCACACAAATTTCTTAAATTGCAGGTAATCGCGTTAATATGCGGGCTACTGGTAGTGATACTAATGGTGTTGGGGCTGGCGTCTGCCGACTGGCTGATGGCGGCGGGATGGAGACAGGGTCTGTTTATGCACTGCATAGACCCCGAGGCGCCGACGCCGCTCCCCTTCGACATTACGGCTCAACCTGGCTGTTACGCTGCAAGGCCCGCGCCATATATCAAGTAAATTACCTATAAAAAAATGTTGGAAAAAGTACTTAATATTACTCTTTCCTTATTTTTTTTTCTGTAATGTAATCATGACTAACCCTTCTGTAACAAGTTAAAATTTTTCAACAAAATGTTGTGTTTTTGCCAAATATTAAATTCAAATGAATTATTACACCCAACTTTAACGGACTGTACTGTTCATATATACCTATTATGTGTAAAAGAAACTGTTTATGTATTTTGTCTGGATGTACTTTTCCAATTTAATTACACATATATCTATCCAATTCAAAATGTAAATAATATACATATATGGCATATATGGCGATAACCTTTACGTTTTAAGTTTTTTATTTCAAAGAAACCTAAAACATAAAGGTGAAGATTAAAAAATAACTGTAAAATATATCTCTTGAAAAAATTAAACGCAGCATCACGTTGTTAGAAGAGCTCTTGCATTTTTTCATCTTACGTGATGTGCCTGTATAGCGGTTACGTGATCCAACATGGCTTTCGTCTTGACACTCAAGTCTTCTATGGTGCGAATTATTCCTTGCTTCTCTACCAGTATTATTATGGAGCATTGTGAAATATAACAACAACCAAAAAAATTTAATCAACCCGATTAATGACATTATTACTTACTAATAAAACCAAATAAATTGAGATAAATTGATTGAACTGTGGCTAGACTCTAGTCTATAGTTCCTTCAAATTTACTTAGCCGCCCCGTTTGATGATGTTAGTGAGGCTATTCATAAGCTTAACGAAGATTTGCGGAATGTTAGTAGGTGGAGCAAATCTTTTGGCTTAACTGTCAATCCTGCCAAGTCACAGGTCAGTATTATTGGTGGCCCTAAGCAACTAAAAAAACTTGACCAGAATGGCCTCCCTGCTATACAGTTTGGCGGCGTCGATTTGAGCCTGAGTCCATCTATTAAGAACCTTGGTATTATTATAGACAATTCCCTATCTTGGTCAGTACAGATAGCTGAGGTTAGCCGTAAATTATTTGCCACTATCGGATCGCTCAAACGATGGAAATATTTCCTACCTATAAAGACCAAAACTGCTCTAGCTCATTCACTACTGTTACCGATTTTAGACTATGCTGATTCGTGTTACCCAGACTTATCTGAGGAACAACTAAATAAACTAGAGCGGTTACAAAATCTATGTATTAGATTTATCTTCGGTTTACGTAAATTTGATCATGTTTCTGATCATCGTCGTCAGCTTGGATGGCTTCCTATCCGACATCGCCGAAATTTCCGCATGCTGACTCTCCTCTATTCTATCCTGTACAACTCTCTCTCTCCCTCCTACTTAAAAGATCGATTTTGTTTCCTAGGTGCCGATTCACTTCTTCACCTCCACCTTAGATCCCGTTGTGATAATCTCCTTAAATTACCAACTTCCCATACCCTATTTTATTCCAAGTCTTTTACTATGAAATCTGCAATTCTTTGGAATGAACTTCCTACAGAAGTTCGACATTCCAAATCTCTATACAGTTTTAAAAATCGTCTAAAAGAGTACTTATTTAATTTAGTATAATAGTTTATCTTTATTTATTTTTTTAATATTATGTATATATTTTTGAACACGTTTTATGTATGTATGTATATATGTGTAAGTATATATTATTTTTCAATATTTGTATGTATGTATGTGTAAAGTATATAAACATTAAACACATTTTATGTAAGTTTATTTTATATTATTGACTTAGTTTATTATATATTATATAATAATTAATTATATTTCATAAGATTTGCACTGAGACGTTGTCCCCTTTCTCCTCATTACAATTTTTCCGTAATGTTTCAAAGGTTGTCTGGTGGAGATTGCTTAAAGCAATAAGACCGCCTTTGCATACGTGTTTTTCTTTAAATTTTATTTGTGTTGTTCTTTCTATATATTTCTTTTATGTGTGTAATAAAGTATATTCTATTCTATTCTATTCTATTCTATAGATACCTATATGCATTTATGCAAAACTCAGTTTTATTTTCTAAAGAGCTACTCCAAGTGCGAAACTACTTCCACAAGCTCATGAAGTCGGTTAAGTGCAAAATGTTTACTTAGTTAGTTTTTTTTTATAGAATTATATTTCCTCTTTGACATATGACTAGTATATGTAAAAATGCAGTTTATTATTAATCATCATATCATTGCGATATGTGGGTCGAGATAAGAATTGCAAGAGGCTCTTTCCTGTAGTGATACCACGCATATGATTAAAAATACATATTCTAGTAATATATTTTTTAATCGTGGTCTATTGTTTAAATATTATTGTAAGATAGTTTTTTTTTTATTATATCCTTTGTTCCCGGATAAGATATATTACTAAATGAATATTTTTAAAATACATGTAACGTTCTAAATCTGTAAACTACATATAATATAGATGTAACTGATTGCTGTCTGTACATGGGAATATCTATTATCTATTAATACTTCAATATAATAGAGCCCAAGCCAATGAATTCTCTGTATTAAATCTCGTCGTTTGTAATCTCAGAACCGAAACCGATTTAAGAGCAATTTTCACTATTGTATTTTTGCAAATTTCCCTTCCTATTCAGTGCTTGTATTATTTAAAATGATTCATAAATAAGAAAGTTATGTCGATATGAAATATTTTGTTCGAAATTTTAGTTTATAAAGTACAAAACAGTTAATTCAGACATTTTTACACTTGAAATTTTTGTATGTTTTTTATTAACTAGTACCTACATATGTAGTTACCAATATTCATGACAATCGTTATGTCTGTTATCAATGATGAATGTATATCCAGGGCGGCGGCGGGCCTGTGCGTGGCGACGCTGGCGGCAGACGTGTGCGGCGCGCTGCTCACGGGGCTCGGCCTGCGCTCCACTGACCATAGGACTAAGTTCCGCTACTACCGGTTCGCAGTGCTCGCCATGTCTCTTGCACGTATGTACATATATTATTGTATATATTTATGTAATGTTCCTTTATTAGCTTCACGCTCTATCCCGCACTAAGCAGGGTAGGGAGAGGGAACCTAGTCTTAAGACACTCCGTCCTCCATTTTTCGCCGAATTCTTTCGCATTGAGGAACGAGTGGAAATTGAACGCACAACCTGTCGCGCTTACAGACATACGCTTGCGCCCCTCAATTTAGTTGATGATATTGTTTGTTAATAAAAATATAAATAAGCCTGAAGGAATGTCTGTCGTACAATCTTTCGCAATAAGACCTATTGATGGTTTTTTTATTAGAAATGTTTAGAATAAAGTATTTTTTTGTTTTTATTAAATTGACCCTAGAATCTTGAATGGCTTAACAAAAATATATGTGTATAATATACAATGACTATTATACACATATATTTAATATCCATATATATTTTTGTTACTTGTTAAATTGAAAGTTTTGTTCAAAGTGACTATTAGGTTACATCATTGTTTGAAGTATCATATTTTTCTTGTTTTGTGTCCAGCCTACCGTGTAGGCCAACCTCGTCACGTTTATTAACATGACCACAGAGTAATATGACAAATTTTGACAGGTACAATATATTTAAATATTAACTATAATAACAATTTAAAGTATCCTTAAGTTTTCCCCGATACGTCTTTCTCGATACATTGTTATGGATAATGAACGTTACAAAAAAGCGAATAATAAATATTTGTAATAGCTTAATGCTAATCAAATAAATTTAAACAAAAATAATTTTAATTGTCTTAACACAAGGTTCCCGTCGTCTACTCTGCTGTGTGCGGGATTAAAATTTTATTGAAATCAGTAAACGTCTTTAAAAATTTAATCACGCTACGCCAGCCATACAAAAAGTGTACTTGCGTCACAGAAAAGATGCCTCAGGCCAGTAGCCATAAAGAAATATGAATTGATTTAGATCAAAAGGAAGGGTACACTCACAGAAATCCAAAGCTTAGCTTAGACCTCTATAGGACTGTATTCGCACACTTTATGATTTAAATGAAAAATATTACATTAGTTGTAAATTTATTTAAATATGTTATATCATTTTGTTGTAATATTAATAATGTATCCATTCCTTATTTATTTTCAGTGATGTGCATTTTAATAGCACTAGTAATATATCCGGTATGTTTCGCCGCAGAATTAAATCTAGGTGAGAATATTTTTTTATTTTAATTTATTGTATTTTTGTATAAGATTAGAGTTACTTGGTATCATGGATCAAGAGGAAAGTGTCAAGGTCACTGTTAATTTTATTGCTTAACAAGATATATTTCTTAATATATTTATGTATAATGCTACAGGTAACAGGTCAGTATGGGAGTTTGGGTGGGCGTATGGCGTAGGATGGGGCGCCGCCATCTTCCTGTTTGGAGCCGTTGTATTGCTCCTCTGCGATAAGGAGAGCGAGGAGCTTTACTATAAGGAACGAAAAGTGAGTCAAATAATATTGTATTAATAAGAACGGAGTGCTTAGACACTCCGTTCTTTCAGCGTATTTGTTGTGCGGGAATAATGGCGAAGCTGTTAAAATAATATACACCGAAAGGTTGCATCATTAAAAATATATGTACCTAATTAAGATTCTGTATGTTATTACTATATGAAAAATGTTTGTTTTGCTACTAATGATGCCTTTCATAATTGCTTATGGTTTTGTTGATATATCAACATTTTAAAATATATCGGTAATAATGTATATAATGTTCGCAAATCATTTTGAGCTATCGTATGTGCCGTCAATTTCCATCAGTAACAAGAAAGCTAAGCTCGTATATAAAATCTCGCGTATAATTGTCGAAAGCACTGTCGAGTTTGTTAAATTTTGTGGTCTATCTGTCTTCTGATCAATCCGTGAAATCTGTGCAGTTTCCATATCCTAGACTCCAGTCTAGTAAGGTCAGCCTGTTGGTAAATCTGCCACTGGTCCGATACTTGTCCGATAATTATTATCTATATATATATATATATAAAAAAGGATTTGTCCTCACTGACTGAGGTAAGACGCACACACAGCCGTAACCGCTGTGCGTAGAAACGTGAAATTTGGACAAAAGTTTACTTTCGTAATCTGGACATCCACTAAGAAGGGATTTTGAAAAATTTTAACCCTAAACAGGTGAAATAGGGGTTGAAAGTTTGTATGGAAAAATCTTAAATCGCCACCGATTTTTATAAAATTTGATATTTAGACTCTTAAAAATATTTAATTGAACATATGTTTCATGGGTTATTAGAATTCACCCTTAAATACGCAAGCGAAGCTTCGCGCGTCCGCTAGTATGTACATATATGTGATATTAACGCTTTTGTGACTGTCTACGCCAGGTGGTGAGCGGAGAAGGCGGCGGGCGCCCCTAGGGTCGCGGGCGCCTGCCCGACCTCGTGCCGTGAGCGCGCTAGCGGCCGCACTCACACACGCGCACACACGCACACACACACGGACACGTACACGTATACGGACGGACACGGCCGGCCGTGAAGGCTATGCGATGTGTTCCAATTTCGAATTTACTGATATGATAACTTTCTTAATATTTTTTTAAGTTTAAGTTATTTTACACAAAAAAATATTTTAGAAAACGTATAAAATATTTACTGTAGCGGGACTTGACCCCGTGCTTTATCGGAACCGTGCTTCGCCAACATGGATGGTTTCCAAAAGGCGCAAGTACGAGCCCCAATTTGTTAAAATTTTGTACGTTTTCCAGAATATAGTTTTATAATATGATATCCCATTTTTTACTAAAGTGTTCTTTTTCTTTTTAAGTTGTTCATATAGATTTGTTTATCAACACTTTTTAAAATTAATATTGGGTATTAATTTATATAATGATTAAATTTGTCTCGTATTAACAAAAAAAAAACAAATGTTCATATTGGTAGTTCGAAATGGTAAAGTATTTTTGGATGAATTTGTAAGACTCTCGTATAGATTTAGCTGTTAGGCTTGTGCGGACATTGAAGTTTGCGTGTATTTAATGTGATCGGGCTTTCGGTGTGGACGTGTGCGTCGACAGCCGACAACGGTCTGTGCAACGGTAGTTAGGCTCACGCTAAACACTTTTGTTTGTTTACTTCTGCTGCTTTCGATCGTTTCATGTAATCGTTATTCATTATTTATCTGTGTTCAATGTTAATCTTAGTCGTTTAAATTATATTTTTTTTAAAAGACGCAGTATTTACTGTTTGTTATTCAATTACTAAACAAACTATTTTGTAAGTACACAGGTACAATATACAAGTGAGGACCGCCTCTCGGCCATATTTCCTTTAATTTTAGTTTTAAGGTTTTATATAATGGCGTCGTCGCTTCGTCCGGGACTCGATCCCGCGAGGCGAAACGTTCCAAAGAGCGTCGCTTTTTATTTATTCACGCGTTAAGTTATTATTAGTAGTGTAAATACATACATACGTTTAGTGATGTGATGTGGCGATCGTTCGGCGTACACCGGTCGGAGCGTGCGTGTGTGCGTGTGGGGCTGCGGGGCGCGGCGCGAGGGGGCAGGCGAGGGCAGGTGGGGGCAGGCGACACCACTAGTGACCAGTACTGTGAGAATGACTTGTGACCCCGGCGTTGTGGGTTATGACTTATATAATGGAATTAATTGTACTCTAGCAAGTTACCCCTACTATGGCGCATTGAGCGTCGCCGTCGTTTATATTGATTCATATTTTTGTCGTACTTTTACTGTTTTACATTAGGTACGATTCTACCCTTTGTTTCGATTCGGGTGATATTCTCTTTTGGAATTGAATGTTTCACAATAATCTCAATATTTTCTTAATACTGTTTAACGTGATAATTGATACATAGAATCTCTGTGAGCCGCCTCGGCGCGGCGTGAGGTGGTTGCGATATGGATTAATGTTATGATAATATGTTTAGGATGATTAAGAAACTTCATTGATCACTGGTTTGGGTTGAGTACTGGTGTGTATTCAAATAGGCTTCTGTGGATCATTTCCATTACTAGCTTATATTGTCTAAGTATTTAATGTTATGGCTTTAATTTCATACTAATCGATCTGTGTATTTATTATTTTATACTATTGTTAATGTATTTTTTTTATTGGTTTATTTTTTATCATACTTTTATAAAGGTGTAAGAGAAGTAAATTAAGTATTAAATTTTGTATTTTTACTACGATTCTCTCATAGTTTCTGCTCAAGGAATCATTTAAATAATGCGTGCTACGACGCGCGCACCACTTGTAGCGTGAGGTTCCATTAGTACGTTGGGTTGTGGTACGTCGTCGTAGTGTCAACTCTGCCTCTTTTTATGTATAGTACGACCAGCAAGTAGTGGCCGCCCGAAAGTTAGGTTCGGTACTCGGAGAGAAAACATATAAAAAATAGAAAAAATTCTAAAATTAAATCTGCGCAGCCGTCTACTGATAACTTTAGGGCGGCCACGACTTGTTGACCGTACTGTATAAATTTTGTTATATGTCCTATATGATCGAAGCGGAAGGGAGAATGACACGTAGGGCTGTGTTGCAAAAAAGCTATATCTTTATCCAACAACAGTAGTACATTAATGTCTAATCGAAATAGTGATCGTTTTGATAAAGCAATCAAAGACATCCAGAATTGTCTATTATTTATACGTTTGTCCCGGTGGTTGCGTAATAAAAGAACATATTCAAATTTACAAGTTGCTGCTACGCGACGCGACCCTACCTACTAGTAGGGCTTCTCTCTTAATATAATAGGCTTATAAACTTTTCATGAATTGCATTATACAGATAAATCGAGTTATGATCATTATAATAAATATTTTTAGAAATCACAATTTATATTTGAATAAATTGAATGGATTGCCTAGTTTTAATCAAGTTCTTTCTATCATATAAAATATACTCAATATTTTAGTAATTACAAGTGTTGTTTAGCTGTACATAATAATTTCTTTTTACTCTTTTTTCAGCTCCCCCCTTCGTATTCTAAGGTTTCTCATCAGTGATGTTATTTGTTATATTTTAACAGTATTAAACTAAGATGCAGACAGATTGATAACCTTATTGAAATATTAGGTCTAGTAAAAAGAAATCCATTATTTTGTTATAACGTAGGAGGTAGCAGGTTGCATATGTATATTTTTTTGTAAATTTGCTGCTATTTTAATGGTATATATTTTACAATAAATCATTTACCATAGTGAAGAACATGATAGTCATTTGTTACTAAGTCCGTACTGTAAGGAAGATGCATAATATCTTCTAACATCTCTATTATTGATAAATACCGCTCTTAGAAAACAGTTTGTTCAGAATTTAAATGACATGACATGAAACATAGTGAAACTTTTCTAGCTGTCAATTTTGGCTCAGCAAAAGTTGATCATAGTTGTTTGTGCATGAAAAAGTGCGGCACTCACATATCAAGTTTTTTGTGTCATTTGTAAAGTTAATATGTGAATGGCTCATTACGGTTTTTTGTAATCCCTAGTTCCTGATCAATTGAAATAATACTTTCATAGCGGTAGGATTTGACTGCTGCTGACAAAAAGCAGCCTAAAAAGACTGTCCTGCGAAATCTTATCTTTCTAACGCCGATTTAAATAACTTTCATATATATTAATCGAGTTATTATATATACAATAATGGCATCGCGTTTAAAATAAAGGATTACTTTTTACGACACTTATTATATTATGTAGGTACCTAACAACAGCAAAACTTATTTTATTGGATTTCCGTTATTCTTTTGTTTAGAGTTAAAGATGAATATTAAAACTAATCTTTTTATAGAATGCATCTAAAGACCGATTTTAATAAATATACGAATGTTCAATTTATGTTCTAAAATTATTCTTCACATATCCAGCATTTATAAAAAAATCACTGCCAATGTTATGCAAAATTTTCGTTTGTATTTTTTATAAACCTTGTGATCATTATCATGAGCTACTATAATCATTAACTATAGTCGCTAACGTTAACGCGCAATTAAACATACTAATAAATTACGCGTCCTCTGTCGAGTTTCGCACGTGTTGGTAACTCATGATAGAGACACTCGATTTATTAAATTATAATATTTATAAGTGTAAATTTTAAATTGTAATAGTACCCTCGTATGCTTTAGTCGTATTTTAAGGTTCTAGTTGATGTTTATCTAACATGCTTTCGCAGATTAAGTATATTTTGTCAGAAAGTAAAGTTTTCGACATAACATGTACTATATTGATGTTGAATCTATTGTATTAAGCGCCTCGAAATTTAAGACTCAATTAAGATACCAGAAGTTTATTTCTTTAGCCAAATTAAAAGTCATATCAATGAGATTAATAATAAAGTACCTACATAGTACACATGGTTTTATTTTATTTGACAATACCATACTGTTTTTTATAAAGTGAGAAATGATGTATGAAAAAACCAGCTCGCTCTAAATGAAATAACCATTCAGTGTTAGATCCACACACGAAAAATTATATGATGTAATCTTTTCACCACCTTCATTTTAATTTCTCAACTCTGGGAAAACAAACGGCAGTGTTATGCGCTGCACAATGTTTAAAAATTGGTTAGCTATTTTGGTGCAAGTTCTTAAATAATTTTTGTCAGTTTTTGTTCTATAAATATTATCTTGTCAGGACACGAACCGTACCCTGGGGTGCAGATTCACTGCAATTGAATAAATTTATTTTTCATCTGAGGTTAGAGAAGTAGTAGGAGAGCTCGGTTGACCTTCGAAAAGACAGTATCAAAGATACAGGAGATCACATAAGCAAGACGACTCCCTGGAGTGTTTGTATGAAGAGCTTGATGATAGTGGACGAGGCGAAAGAGGTATGCGCTTGGCACTCCGTTTAAATGGACTCTGTCATTTAATATACACATCGATTATTGAGTACTTAATTACAATTACAATGAAAATAGCATGTATGTACAAATTATCCCAAGCAACATCATCAAATACAATATGTTTAATAAAAGAAATATAATATAATTAAAATTTTTATTACAAATTCAAATATTTGGAATATTCTTCGAACATAAATATATAAAGAGCATAAGTATCGTAACATAATTTTAAAATTAAATATTTATTTTTCATTACAGTTGACGAAAACACAATCATGATAAAATACGTTAATATTATGAGCCACTAACTTTTAGAAGTGACATAATTACAAGAGAAGCCAGTTCTTTGTTAAAGCATTATAATTTTTTTATTAAATTTCAATTCCGCTCAGAGCTTTAATACTTTTGACGAGTTTTGAATTAGCATCTTTGTAGTCTACAGGCTGAGCAGTCATCACAGTAGTCTTCAAACGAGCTTCATCCTGGAAAAAAACATCTTATTATATATATAGAAGACATTTAAACATACATATATTTTTTTGCTATTAATATTTTTCAGTGTTCAGGCAGTACTCGTTTTACGACGAATCGTTATCGTACAGCAGTCAAAATTTTACACCATTCCTCTTTTTAAGGGGATTACAAATTATATTAGTACTATATTTTTTTGGAAACCCGAAACAGCTTCGAATATTTTTCATCTGGCTGTGATCACGGGCATATCGGTGTAGCGTTTGTATTGTATTTTAGTATTGCACGCTATTTAGTAATATTAATAATTATTACACCACTGACACCATTATTAAAGTGAACGACCTTAAATATGTAGGTAGGATACAATCGCAGGCACACACGCTACGTCACATCGTCCCCTCCGGTGGAGACGGCAAATTTTTCATAATACTATTACTGAATCATGTAAAAATAATTGGCTTACAAAATTACAACGTTTTACCTCTTAATAAATGTAATAATTACAAAAAATATTAAACTCACACTGTAAGTCTCCATTTTAGTCCTAAATCTAAATACAAAAGTTTTGAATTTGACTTCTTCAAACAGCTGTGCGTACGCATTCTTATCGTACTCCAACAATTGTCCGATTTCCGCCGCAGTTTTGCCGAGCATTGCTTCGGCCGCTTCGTTAAACGCTGTTATACGCTCATCGCCCGTTGGGTCTGATACGTTAGCCTGGAAAAAAGTTTTTTAGCTTCACGCTATATTTCATAAAAAGTAGAATATGCAGAGGGAACCTAATGTTAATACACTACATTTTATACACTCTGCTGAATTTTATAGAAATTGCAATTTGAGAGGCGGAACTCAACGCTGCGCCTGGTATTATTACCAGAGTTTAATCTGAAAATGGAATGGAATGAAAATCACTTATTCTCTGTCAATGAAATCGAACCCACAAGCATTAACTGTCAAGTTTAAGATCAGGAGAGGCGGATAAAATATAGTTATATTATATGTTTTCATCATATCTTATGTCAGAAATATATACATTACAAATAAAGATCACAAATACTAACACCAAGTAGCAGCCTGTGCTTATAATTGGGGTACTCTCGGTTACACTTTTCACATCGATACGATCCGTTCTCCTGGTCAACAACTTTCTTATTGCAGGCATCTTGAGGGCAAGCTTTGTAAACTGCGTTATCAGAAAACGTGAAAGTTAGAACACCTAGCAGATTGTAATAGTCCCCTTTATCGCCTCCGCCCAGTCGTTTTGCAGCTGCTTCGCTGAATGTCAGCCATTCACCACCACCGCCCATGCCTCCATCACCCGAGCTAGAGAAAAATAAAATAAATAATAAATTCTCATAAATACACTATTTTGTAGAGTGCAAAAGGATTTTTTTTATCAAATTTTACTACATTTAATTAAGCAACCACTAAGGGGCCAGATATAAATCACGTCAGACATTATTGGGGAGGGATTCTAAATTTCTTGATGAAAGGGCCGCGGATCCTAAATTTTTTGACTACTAAAACACGAAATTTGTGTGAACAAGTTAATGGGCTTAAATTTAAAATGCATACGATGTGCCGTCCCGTTAGGTAGGGAGTGGAAGGGAATCTCACAAATATAAACTGCTGTGAGAAGAACGAAATGTGAGTCAAAAATCATGAAATTTATGTAATGTAACTCATGGATGTCTCGTAACTAAAACCAAATATGGATGAAATTAGCATATCGTAAAATTAGAATTTGGACGAAAATCGACTTACCGTGCAGATATATTGGTGACACTGGCCGTGGCGCCCGCGCGGTCATACCAGCCACGCAGGTGGTGCGCCTCGGGCAGGTCGGGCTGCACGCGGAGTAACGATCCCGCCAGCAGCGACAGAGACTTGCTGCCGTTGAACTCCGACACGCGAACACCCTGTATAGTGGACATATACATACAAACATATGTAAGGTTATACGGCAGTACCCCTGTATAGTATATCCAGTACCTGATTTAGTCAATATAACACAGAAATAGTTCAGTTTCATTATTTTTAGGTTCACGCTGTATCCTGCAGAAATATGCCATAAGCAAATGAAGACAATTCGTTCCCTAGTTGCTGCCCAATTTTTAAGGTTAATCCTCTTTTCAAAGTGAGGAAATAAAAACAATTATATTTCAAAGTAGGGATCAAACCCACAACCATAACGTGAATGAGCCCAATCCCAGAAATTCCTCTTTGCCATGATGGGACTATTTAGTAAAAAGGAAATAAGACTTTATCAAAAATATTAAATTAATAGACACAGAAATACTTACATTAGTTGAAATATTATAATTTCATACAATGTGATTATTTATCAAAAAAATATCTTATGGATTTATATTAAAAGGAAGAAAGAAAATAATATACAATTGAGTTTCGTGTAAGGAAAAAAATAATAATAGTTAAATAATTTTAATAATTTTATACCTTAACAGCAACAACAGGTGTACTGCTGCCATCGAAGTTCTCAGCATCACTGCCCCACAGAGTCAGAGTTACCTAAAGGAATAATAAGAAATTGTTTATTAAAACCAATTAACAGCATAATTATATATTTTTAAAGTTTTATAACATTTAGCAAAGGAAATTATTTTTTAGAATTGATCAACTTATGATTCCGAGAGGTGTTTTAATTTTTATACAATTTCAAAAAAAATATTTTTTTTCCTAAGCAATTACAAATTTACAATTTTTACTCAGTCTTTAAAATAAAATGAAAAGATATATTAAAATAATTTTCTATTATATTATAAAATTAAAAATTAAAAAAAATTGTTATTAAATATACATACACCTGCACCAGATGAATCAACAAGTGTAATTTCCCTCTTCTTAAGCAACTTTCCTGTACTTTTTGCAGTTAATTCTTGCACATCAGATGCCATTTTGCACACTCCAATAATATCTAAAAAATATATTTGGATAAGGATATTTATAAATATATGTAGAGAAAACAAGGTATTTACATTTACCTCCACGCCGTATCTCGCATAGCAGGTTAGGATTGACCCTAGTGGTAAAACATTCCAATTCCCACTTTTCGCCCAATTTTCAAGACATTGATTGTTAAGTGGTAGAACTCAATTTTACTATTTTTCATTTATTTAATAACTAGTATTTGCTGGGCCTTGTACGTAATTTTAACGGATTTATTGTTTATTATAGATATCTGATAGTTTCCATTATCCAGTAACAATTACTAAGCTCCAAAAATCCATAAACAAAACTTAATAAGCAAAAAAATTACTCACCTAGCAAAGTGTTAGCAGGTTTATCAGTTATATCAGTAATGGGCACGAAGTCGTACTTCACGGTGGGCATAGAGGACGCGTCGTCCATACATTCCGCCACTATGGTGTTAGCCGTGAAGGTCATTTCATAATCATTCTTTAATGTGGTGAACTGCTTGTTTGCTGTCTTCAGTTGACAGCGACTTATGTAGTAAACTTTGTCTATCTAGTAATTAAAATTAAATAAAAAGTTTTGTTAGTTTTCTGTTGTTTCTCACACAGCAGCATAACCCAAAAGGTATAACCTGGAAATGTGGTGTTAAGTGAGTCCATTCCCTATTTAGACTTTTCCTTCCTCACTTTTCGCCAAATTCTTGAAGTGTTGAGTGGTGAAACTCAACACCACATTTACCTCGATACCACAGCGAGGAATTCAAAATATTAAATATTGCATTTCCCTGAATGGGAATCAACCCACAAAAAATATATAATAGTAGGATATTTTTGGGGAACATAATATAAAGTTGCTTTAGTTGTTCTAAAACATTGTGATAAGAATTGAGCTACAATAGTGGTATGATGAAAGAATATTTGACTTTACCAGAGAGATATAGTTTTTTTGCATGTACGTACTATGAGCATAAGTCATAGTCATATCACATTCAGGGAGTTTTCATCCGAAGGTTTACTACTTTATCATAATATGCATTATGGGATTGCTTTACTATAATTACATCTATTTGTCTGTTCTGCGTAACGTTACACTACACTTTGTCTTGCATAGAAATGAAAACAATTCAATAGAACTCACAATTTCTGTGTCCTATAGCTTCATTATAAGCTCCATTAATGTCGAAACATATAAATTATATTATTATACATTTAATTCAATCTAAATACATTGATCCATTTCTAAGATTTCTTAAAAAACTGAACAGCTCATAAAAAGTAATACCTGAATCATATCATAGAACTTATCGCATTCATTTTTAAATGCGGTCGCTCTTATTTCACCGCTATCATCGCATAAGTCCATACTAAATAATTTGCCTTCGCCCTTTGCATTGCTCCAAGTACGTATCGCTGATTTATTCATCACTCGCGCCTTTATTACCCATCTAGAAAGAAAAAAAATATTTACAATTTTTTTTCAACTTCACGCTTTATTCAAGTTCTTACAATTTTATCGTTTGCTTAAATTATTTTCGTTTGTCTTCTTTTTAATTTGGCAAAAAAAAATCTATTGAACGTGTATTTAAATATTTTTTTGATGCTGCTTAAAAATAGTATACAATTACCAATACGCACTAGACTGTTTCTCCATTTTTTCAAATATAAGAGAAAACTGTGGAATGATTATTATATTGGATCAGTTACATCCATTATTTTAAAAAAATACGAACCAATGTTACCTATACTCGATTCATTATGGCAAGAGACAAAAGGTAAACATGTCAAAAAAAGGTTCTTTTACATGACAGGTTTGATGAACTTATTATATTAATTTTAAAAAATATTCATCTATGTATTTATGGAAGTTATATATGCCTTATTATTAATGTTTCCAATGATCTTAGACAACAATATAAAATGTTTTTATGCAAGTTATATTATTAATTACCAATTCCCAAACTAATAATTAGCACACATTCCTCTAGGAATATGAAGTACCTTCCATCATGTTAATTGCTTCAATATGGTTTATTCTGTAGTGTAGCTATAATGTAATACACAATTTTGGATATTTCCCTTTTACCACGGAGGCGAATCAGCAGGTAAAAGCTAGCTTCCCACCAATGAATAAATATTAAGTATGCTAATAATTTGTGAACTCCTTGCAAACAAAGTATGCTTTAGCAAGGAAATAGGTTTAAAAATATATAGGTCTAGTAGTACACCATGTAAATTGTGTAAAATGTATAATAAAAACAAAAACAAACAAGAACCATTATCTAATATGATATTAATGCAATAGATTATATGAAAAATACATATTTTAATATGACAAAGTAGCTTTTAATATGACTCACATAGTTCATTTCCTGTGACATCATACAATGATAATAACATATAATAATTCATTCAGCGTCACTTTACCTTCATGCCAGAGCAAGGAAATGAAAATAATTCCCAGTGGGAATTGAATACTCATTTGATATGTCAACAGTATACCAACTTTTTATGCATACCAATCAAAGACTTATCTTTCAAAGATTTATTAGTTTAATTTTAAACATAAGCATAATAGTTAACCTATGACTTATATGTAGACTTGCAACAACAATGACTTACTTGTTTTGATAAGGACTTAAACTTGCAATAGGATGAGTCATTTGAGAGCTAAGAATACTTGAATCCAAATTGGCTCCCATGCTGTCCATAGGTTTTGGTGTATAAACAGTTGGTGCTGAACTTTTAGTTGGCTCAAGCTTAACAGGAGGTGGTGGTGCCGCTGATGATGAAGAATCTTCACTCAAAGTTTGAGGATTACCAATTTTCTTTCCTACTGCAGAGCCTGGTTCTACAATAGTTAATTCTAGAATAATCATAACCCGTCTGAAAAAAAAACGAAGACTGTAAGAGTATTGCAATAAAAATAAATATATACATTTTTATATATAATAAATTTATACATACTTTTCTTTGTTGCCAGCAGTTTTCAATACAGAAGTGATATATTTATCAATTTTTATAACAGAGTAATCTGAAAGCTCTCCTGTAATAAGTTTATCATTAAGCTGTGTGCCCAACATTGCAAAGCTGTGAGAATGTTTTCCATCCGATACCAATAACCTGAATCTCTCATTGGCACCACTACCTTGAATTTTCTTACTACCAAGTACTTGCATTATTGGATTATCATAATTTCCACCTCTCATAATAACCTACACAATTAATAATTAGTTTATAAATAATAAGACATTAAAAAATATATAAATATAAAAGCATTATAGTTACCATTTAATCATTCGGAATTTATTAATGTTATTTTCCTGTAGGGTATTTCCTACATAAATTAATGTAAATGCAATACATGCTGCATCGTTAAAGTTGTTTTAGATCTTATTTTAATTGAAGCAGTAACAATTTATAATCTCAAGGACACAAATACAAACTATTCAAGTGTTTTTAATAATATTTAAATAATATATAGCATAAATGTGCATGTATTTGAATTAGTTTTCGAAATCGGATAGATATGGTATTTAATGTAAACATGTTAAAACATGTTCTTACCTCCAAAGAGCCTTCTGATAGCTTGTTACTCATTTTGAAGAATGGTTTCAAAGTAATGTAATCTAAATGAACAGAATAAAGTGTACGATTTGTATATCTATGTAAAATCAAATAAGAAAATAAAACACCAAGCAAATCAGAATTTAAATATGTTCAACGCAAAGAACGTATATACCGGTTAAACGTTGGAAAACAAATGTCACAATTCAAATGTCAATAAACAAGAAACATGATTTGAGTCTTGACGTTATAATTGTATCATTATCAAATGTAAATATAACTAAAAATGGCGGGAACTGACTAAAAGGAAATGTACCACAGATATTTTTTCTATCAAAGACAATTTTGCTCAGCAAGCGTCCACAAGCTGCGGCTATAGTATATCTACTCTACTAATACTCTGTGCTTTTTTTTAAATATAAAAAATCTTATTAGCAAATGTACAGATGCAAATAATGTGTAATGTAAAAGATAATATATTCTAGCTTGAATTACTACTAAATTAATTAATGAAAAAATTAAATTTGAAAAACTTTTCGATTGTTCAAAAGTTGCCTTTATTTACTTCAATAATTAACTTTAAACGAAATAAAAAGACCAGTAACCAATATCTAAATTTATTTTATAACTAAACAACATCACAAATAACAATATTCACATTCAAAATAAGATAAAAATATATTTTGTTAATACTTATATATTGATACTACCTTGTAGTATTAAGTAGTGACCCTCTCGCGGCTTCGACCGTTTGTACTACACAATTATTAATTTTTATTTATCTAAATTATTTACGTGAACTAATAACATCATATTTTTAAAGCCCATATCTATACATTGATTTCAGCCTATTCAATAAAACAGTTATTTTCTAGCATTATTGTCGAATCCGATTCTTTATGATGACTTACTTTTTTTATTTAATGACTGATTAAAACTCTAGATGTTAAGAGAATATTGCCAAAATAAATTAGTCGAAATTGCATTTAAATCGATTTAGCTGTTTTTAAAATTAGCGTGAGATTAGCACAGATAAACCGACAAAGGGACAAACGGACAGAAAATTTTGAAAATCATTGTTTTGGGTTCTATTAAATTAATAAATGCCCTCAGTAACATTTTTTTTTCTTTACAACAGTGGTGAGTTACAGTTTTATTATACATACATATGTATAGATGACAACAGTGGTAAAATAATTGGTAAGACCACACGCTTATTGTAACCATCTAAAATTTATATAAAACAAACTACTGTACTTATGTTAAAACAATATCAACTGGTCAAGATTTAAGTATCATTTGTTCTATCTTACGGCCCTGGGATTAGTATTATGATAAAACGATATTTACGAAAATCCATATCATAAACTATCACTTGGATCTATTCGTACCTATATAATTTTACGAAAAGGAAACAAGTCATAATGCATGAATGAATGTACATTTCTTTACGACTCACTAGGTATGATTGTGTTAAGAATTGTTAGTAATATAAAATATGTGGCACAGTATTGCAGAAAGCTGTCGTTCTAATAAATAAATAATAGTAACATAGTATGTTTGAGATCAAAATCCGTCTACACTGCCGATTCTTCTTTTGTCAGTATGAACAGATAAATGGCCATCGCTGTCACGTTTAGCGCCATTCATGGCTGCAAAGCCCGCTGTGCGTCCACGTTCTGTAGTTGCGTGGCCTCTCGCCCGTAGAGAAGCTATCACTTTCTGAAAGAAAAAAATGGATTCTATAATTGTTTATGGATAGCATTTGAAAGCTTAAGACACTCTTGTTCGTTGTCTGCTTTCTCTTCGTGGTAAATGAAAGTAATTTATTCTTTCTGGTAGGGATAGTACTCATAACTAGGTATCTCGCTTACAGACAGGTTTAAGGTCCACTGCTATGAGCATACCTACATATATATTTATAATATTACAATGTAATTATTAATAACGTTTGGATCAGCTTCACGCTATATCCCGCAAATAGGAGGCCGAGGGAAACTACCGTTAAGATACTCCATTCCCCACTTTCCGCCGAATTTATCGAGGCTTTGCGTGTAGAGTGACGGAACTTAACGACAGGTTTTTCTCTTAGTGCTAGAGCGAAGAAATAAAAGTATTAATAAATTAAATAATAATCATTCCCTCGAGTGGAGATCGAACCCACGACTGAGTCCTGAGTCTGAGTTTTGATAAAGGTAGATAAAAATGGTGACCGTTAAAAATTTTGTTGGTCGACAAATATTATAGAAAGGAATAAAATGTCATATATCGGCATAATGCTTACCGGATCAAAGTCACTTTCATATTCCACCTCCATTGGAACAAGTTGGTGATGCAATCGTGGGCGTTGTATAGCATCGTTGAGGTCATCACCTTCCAACATTGCGTGCATTGCCACCTGATTGATTGAAGAATGAAATTATAATCATTTTAGAAATTAATATAAAAGTAAAAATGAATCCACTTATTAATATACTAATGAGATTTTTTGTAATTTATTTTTTTTTCTAAAAGAAATCCGATCAAAAAATAAACCGTTACAAAATTACGAACCAAGGCGATTTGGGTTGTGATCTTAGTACCACCAGCTGCGCCGATCACTAAGTCTGCCGATTGGTTCCTGTAGAGTACAACGCTCGGAACCATAGAGCTTAAAGGCTGCATTCCTGGTGTTAGCATATTTGCTGGCGAGGGAGGCATTCCGTATGAAGATTCACGATGTGGTATTGCAAAATCATCCATTTCGTTGTTTAATATGAAACCGAGGCTTCTGGATCTTCGTTGTGAGCCCCAACTAGGGTTTTAATATTTAATTTATGAGCTTTATCTTGAATACTATTTTTTAATACTTATTTTACTATTAAATATATATAATATTAAAATAAAACATAAGTTATTATTTTTTTTTCTCAGAATAGGTAGAGGGAACATGAGAAACTGATTAAGATACCCCTATTCCCCATTAAGATATTTCCGTTCCTCACTTTCCGCCAGGGGGCATTGTGTAATGAGTGGTGGAACTCAACACCGCGCTTTGCCTGGTTACCAGAGCGAAGAAATGAAAATATTAAATATTTCATTTTCTGAAGTGAGCCTCACTAATATCATTTAATCTTATCTTTACACATTATCCTTGGTACCTAACCAAGACAAGGCAGAGGAAAAGAATCGTCAAGCACTATAGTTTTCCATAATCACTGATCTCTTTATACTAAATCTTACCTCTTTATATCAATCTGTGAAAATAGAGTACTGATGTTAGAAGATTTCTAGCATAAACACTCTTTTTTCATCAACCAATCGTTGGTCAACCAAAAACAAAGTTGTCTAATTTTTCTTTTGACATTTACTTTTGCTATATATTTATTAATATAAATGGATATATTTTAAAGAATATTAAATAAAAAGTATCATAATTACATGTAATTGATAGTGCTGGTAGCTGAAACGACGCTGCCATCAGGTGCGACGACAACAACATGGGCAGTTCCGTGGTCATCAGCGCCTTCAAACAGAGCTCCATAATGTCTCCAGTCGGAGAACGTGCGTGTATCATCTATAAGATCTCGAAAGGATCGTGCCCACGCAGCATCACTCAAATTTCGTTCCAACTAAAAATAAACAACAAGAGTGAAATTATTGTCCTCTAACAATACAGCAATATTAAAATTAAATATGGATAATGTAACGGTTGGATGGTAGGTTTGGAAAATTTCTAGGCTTTATTTGAGCTACAATATCTACCACAGTATATTTTATCTGTAAATAGTTATTTTCCGGTGCGTTCTTTAAAAATATATATATTTTATACTTTTAAATAACTCTATTATTCCTGAGTAACATAACATGTTTGTTTCTGCTAACCTCTTTAATATTATATGGTACATTAGAATGTGAAGGGTCCCCGAGACCTGTGCGTTTTGCGTACGCGAATTTGAATGTTTCTACGACGCGGTGCCAATAGAGGTTGGACCCTAGAGTTACGTTCGTCCCGGCGCCGATCCAGTCCCTCATTACGTTGAGCATGAACGCTAGGACGGACCCTGAGCCGGGGAGGGGCACCGAGTAGAGCGTGTGGTCGCTCGACAATGGAACTGCGATGGGATCTTGCCATTCTGGTCTAAAATAAATAAATAATATCTTTAATAAAAATCTTATATTTCAGTAATCATATTTTATTTTTCATATTTTTGCCTATAATTTAACATGTAATAAGACAAATCTAAAGAGTTTCCAATGTTTGCATAGTTGAGAATTGCAATTAAAATACATTATTATATGAGGATCGAAGATATATTGCTTAAAATTTTTGGAGGTGCCATGCTCATTTCGAACAAACTAAAACTTTGTGACCGAATTAGGATCCCCCTCATCTCTATGATTACTTACAGGTAGTATGTATTAAATATTCGTATTTTCAATATTCCACTCACTGGTAATCCCTGAGATCTTGCTCTGTAATGATGCCGCCGTAGTCCTGTATTTCTCGCGCGAGCGTTGCGGTTAAGGATCCATTGTGTATCGCCTCCGGGCCCTCCTCTGCGATCACTTCCAGAGTGCGCGCCAATGTTGGCTCGCGAATCAAGTCGCCTTCGTTCCACACTTCGCCTGTTTCTGGGTTCACGTAAACTTCCCTTTAAAATAAAAAAAAAACCTTTAATGTTTCATATAAGTATTTCGGTGTCGAGGCAAAGAGCGGCGTTGAGTTCCACCACACAGAAAGTGGGGAACGGAGTGTCTTAACACCCTCTGCCTACCCTGCTGTACGCGGGATATAGCGTGAAGTTGATTTTTGTTTTTTATGTTTCATATATCTTATTTCAATATCGTCATATAGTACCTACCTTTACAGTTTAATCTATCCATACCTATATTATAAATTCGAAAGTAACTTTGTCTGTCTGTCTGTCTTTTACGCAATCAGGGCCAAACCGCTAATTTAATTATGATAAAATACTCATATAGAGATACTTGAGGGTCTCAGGATGAACATAGGATACTTTTTTTCTCATATTTGTAATATTTTCGATATATATATCAATATATTAAAATACTTATTAATTTGACATGCAATTTATTCCGCTATGTTTATAACAACCGCCGTTGCTAAGCAACGATTTGCAAAGTTTGTTGTTAGAAAACGTCACCCAAAATGAGCTTGCTTAACGCATTTCTCTATTGAAAACTGAAAATAATTTCATAAATATATTTAATAAATATTCGTATAGTTCAAGCGGGCGTAGCCGCGCTCGGGTCCACTAGTCTACTTATATGTAAGTAATACGTATACTTAGTATATACTTATTTATTTTGACATAGTCTGTTGGTTGAAAGTCGGTTCTCTCAAGAAAACACTGAACGCTCTTGCTTAGCAATTTCTATGTACAGTAACTAATAAATGATTATCACCTCATAGATGGTTCGTCTTGGATTCTGCTGCTGTAGGATTTGAGGACGCGTCCCATATATTCGCTGACGCGGTGTCCTTTGCGGCAAAGTTCTGCTGTTGGTCGCACGAGATCTGCCCACGGTAGGTGTCCATACTCCCGATAGAGGGCGCCATATCCTCTGAGTTCTCCGGGCACGGCGATGGCGAGCCCGCCTATAGTTGAGGAAGCGTTCGCGAACATGTTCTGAGTCGTCGCTGCTGGAGCTCGTTCCCGAGCGTTGAGAACTCGTACCCGACCCGTCCTCGCGTCGTACACCGTTGCCAGAAATCCCCCTCCAAGCCCCATGCATTGTGCGCAACCAATTCCTTCACAAAATAAGGTTGCTATTGCTGCGTCAACTGCCGATCCGTTCTTTTCCAATATAGCACTATAATGAAAAGAATAAACATGGCATTAAATTATGATTTAAACTAAATTTTCAAATATATATTATAACTTCACATATATTGAACAGCGTTTCCTCTTACCTCGTAAATATAAAAATAAAAATGTGATTTGGAAACAAGTTAACAATATTATAATAAATAAACCATAAAGTTAGCTCATTCTTGATTTACTTTATGTTTACATTTCATTCTGCCATGTGTGCGATATATTTATCTTGTCGGTATATCATTTAAGTAACTAGCTTAGATATTTCCTTGTTTTAAAAGCATTTAATATGATAAAACCAAATTTATAAATTTATTACCGTCCAACAGATGCGCATTCGTATCCATTGGCGGCGACGACGGCGCGGCGGTAGCGTATCTGGTCACGGCCGGCCCAAGGCTGGAGGACCAGCACCGCCACCAACGCGCCCACAACCAGCGCCGCCAACACGCTGCCTACCAGCAGACACCTACGTGACTTACAGCTGAAATCACGACATAATAATGGATTAAACTAATAATCGCATTACATTAAAGAAAACCCTTTAAATACGAGTCGGACTCGACCGAGGCTTCCGTTCCAATTTGAGGGTCGGGTCAACTGGAAATACAACTTATAAAAGTTGACAAACTTAAATTTGCGCATTTGGGCATAACTGATTTTGTATGAATTGCTTTTTTATACCTATAAATTTCCACTTTTCGACTCCCTTCGTGCCAAATCTCATAACTGTAGGTCCATGGGAAGTATGTATTCTATTATAGGTTTAGATTAAGGGGCAAGTTTCATACAAAATGCGGTGCATAAAAATCTTTTCATTGTATTGACTTAGAATCTTGACTTAGCTTTAAAGGACCATCATGGGCGTAGGAAGTAGGGGAGCCGGGTGGGTCGTACCCACCCCAGAATAGTCTGGTGCCGATCCCAGAAATTTTATATACAACAAAATTTGCCTCGAAAAATTAAAAAACCAAAATTTACACGAATATGTTAGTTTAAAGCTAAAGTCCATTCCAGTTTTACCTATATTGATAAAAATAATAATATATTAATTTAATAACGAACCTACGAGTGAGGATCAAACCTGCATCCACTGTCTCATGGATGTGAATTTGTAGATTGCATAAATTACAATTGTGGATTTTATAAATTATAATATATTTTTACAGTAGGAAACTAAATTCCTGCAGCTATTGACTTTCAAGGACCATCGTCGTTTCAAAGCTATACAGAAAACCTGGAGACGTATCGATGAGCGGTACCGTTGTATGGTTATTTAAATAATGAAATAAGCTATAGTAATAATTGTAGCTAAAGCTATTTTCTTAATTTATTAAACTATTAAAAATAAAATGTCATATTGTGAAAAATATATTTATTTTAATTACTAATATATTATTTTTCAGTTGCACACGTAAAAGGATTAATATAAAGTACCTAATGTATGTAGGTACTTATGTATTACAGCGCCATGAGTTATAATTGGCTTCGAAAGGAAAACAATGATTCTAATTAGGAAGGTACTTTCCTTATTGGTGTTTTGTTGTAAATACTCGTATTCTTCTTTAATATTTAAAATGAAATGAGATAAGCAAACATAAATATATTAATATATCCGAAGTAAATTATTTTAAGCGTTATAGAATATTTAAATGTAAAGAATATTTAAGAAATATTTTAAAATATATTTTTTACATAATTATTATAAACGAGAGAGAGAGAAGGAACGAGACATAGAGAAATGAGAGGTAATTTAAAAAAAAATACTTCTCGTTTGTCTGTTGTTATTCTCGAAGAATACTATATTCTTATTCTTTTAACTTTTGTAACAATGTAAGGTAAGCTTGTAGGTTAAACATTAGTTGTGTTACATAAATTATCTACCTTATTTAGTCACGCAGATGTCGTTGAAGAGATTTCTGCCATAAAATTTAAAGTATACATTGATAATATTTACTTTATTGGTATGGAGGATGATTTAATAATCACGAAAATAATTTTCTATGAATTTATGTGGCACTAACGTTTATGTTGTCACTTTGACTTGTTTATTGCTTAGTGACAACATAATCAAACAAGAACATATAAATACTACAAAATAATATATTTAAAACAAAATTCAACATAGACAAGACAAATAAACCATACATAATTGATGTTATATATTTTTTTAAATCTATTTTAATAATATTTTATCTTATTTTCATGTTTTTTGCCGATTGATATTATTATTGTGTAGTTAGGCAAAGTACCACCACAATTCCTCCATCTAAATATTAAAAAAATCTTTCATTATAGATTCCTAATAAATATTGTTAAGATTTGAATGCCATATTTTCTAAAACGAAACATTTCTTTCTAGATGTTTTGTCGTTGTAATATAGAAGCAATTTCAATTTTATATTTAACTAGCGACCCCCTTGCGGCTTCGTCCGCTTTAACTACTGGATTATTCATGTAATGTATGTTTGCACTTAATATAATGTGAAAATTAATTTAACCCTAATGCAACCCGCATTTTCGTAGTTTCAATAAGGGTTTTCCAATTGTTTTACACAGCAAGGATTTTTTAGTAGATACTGTAATTTTAAATCTGTGCTACTAATCTTTTCAAGTACTTATTAAAATATATTTAAACTAGCGGACGCGCGCAGCTTCGCTTGCTTATTGCTTAGGGGTGAATTCTAATAAACTTTGAAACACGTGTTCAGTAAAATATTTTTAAGAGTCTCAATTTCAAATTTTATAAAAATCAGGGGCGATTTAAAGATTTTTCTATATAAACTTTCAACCCCTTATTTACACCCCTAGGGGATAAATTAAAATAAACCACGAAACTTATGTTCAATGAAATATTTTTAAGAGTTCAAATTTCAAATTTTATAAAAATCGGTGGCGATTTAAAGATTTTTCCATACAAACTTTCAACCCCTTATTTGCACCCTTAGGGGGTGAATTCTAGAAATCCATGAAACACATGTTCAATTAAATATTTTTAAGAGTCTAAATTAAAATTTTATAATAATCGGTGGCGCTTTAAAGATTTTTCCATACAAACTTTCAACCCCTTATTTGCACCCTTAGGGGAAGAATTCTAGAAAACCATGAAACATGTGTTCAATTAAATACTTTTAGGAGTCTGAATTTCAAATTTTATAAAAATTGGTGCCGATTTAAAAAAAATTCTATACAAACTTTCAACCCCTTATTTGCACCCTTAGGGGAAGAATTCTAGAAAACGATGAAATACGTGTTCAATTAAATACTTTTAAAAATCTAAATTTCAAATTTTATAAAAATCGGTGCCGATTTAATTTTTTTTCCATACAAACTTTGAACCCTTATTTCACCCCTTTAGGGTAAAAATTTTTAAAAATCCCTTCTTAGTGGATGTCCAGATTACGAAAGTAAATATCTGTCCAAATTTCACGTTCCTACGCACAGCGGTTACGGCTGTGCGTGCGTCTTACCTCAGTCAGTGAGGACAAGTCCTTTTATATATATAGATGACTATTTTGAGATAGTTAAATGACTATTTTTAAACGGAAGAAATTATAAACAAAAGCCTACCTACTAATAACTACTACAAAAAATATGAAACAATTATCCAATACGTGCAAACGCATCTACATCTTCGTTGCTATAGAGGCAGGCGGGTTCTTTTTTTTCGAGCTTGTGGTTAATGCTGAAGAGGGTATTCTGTCCCTGATGAAAAGTAAGCACTACGTGGCTGCCTGTGAGGAAAATTAAATAGAATGCATCGGCCGGGAATTGAACCCGGGCCGCCCGCGATACAGTTGGTGTGTGAACGGCGTGATGTATCAACAATTAAATGAGTTTTTCTTTAAAACTATTCGCAATTTCGAAATAGTGTAAAAAGCAAATTTTATCTTCGTTTAACGTAGAAAATTAATAAAGTATTTTAAAGGATAAGGATTAATACCATTATGGAAAAATATCTCTCACAATAAAAAATATATTGAAATTAAAATTTTTAGACAGAAATATGATTATTACACGTTATTATTAAAAGATAGGAATATGCTCTCGCGGACTTTTTTGTAGATCTCATTAAGAGGAACAATACTCCAGTACATTATTTTCATGTAGTACTTATCATTTAAGCAGCGCATGCGCAAAAGTGTCTAAACGGGTAGGACTTTATACTCATTTATCGTATTTATGTTAATTTACATAAGAATGTACAAATAATAAACTATATATAAACCTTCCCTGAGAAATACTCGACCTAATGGTAAAAACCGCATGAAAATCCGTTGGGTGGTTTAGAAGAAGAAGAGTTAGAAAGTTCAGACAAACACGAAAAGCGACTTTGTTTTATAAGATATAGGATTTATATATACAAATTTTAATTTTTTATTCTTTATATCCAAATATATCCAATCATTTTTTCTATAACGAAAAGAAATTATATAAATGCTTAAAAAAAGATAGAATTTATAATTTAGAATATAGTTTTAATATACAATTCATATAGTATTCTTGTACAATCATTCTTATCAGTGTATAGACATACAATCTAATAGTAGCTTAAGACGCTCGTACTCGTGAAAGAATCATAGATAGAACGTCACTTAAGAAGCTCCATAGATAAGAAATTTTGAGAGATTAATTTTATAATTGAGGCCGTCGTTGCAGAAGCACAACGGTGTGACTGTAACGCGACATTTGTGGGTTCGATATCCACTCGAGGAAATGAAATTACATTTCTTCGCTCTGATGTCGAGGCAAAGTGCGTCGTTCAGTTGAGTAGAATACTTACTCAACACGCTATGCTTACAGAATTCGGCGAAAAATTGGGAACGAAGTGTCTTAACATTAGATTCCCTCTGCCTACCCCTCTGGGTGAGGGATACAGCGTGAACCTGATTTAATTTTAATTTTATAAACATAAAAAAAGTATATTTTTAAAATTATTTTATTAAAGCAACAGCTCTCCGATTTCGAGCTCTGATTTTTTATTTTTTTAAGTATAGTTGAATTAGTGCTGCTTTTCTTTTTTCCTTTTTTTAAAATTATTTTTGTACTGTGATTAGTTAATTAATGTTTAAATAATTTTGTAATATCTAACTTCCACCATAACTTGTCATAAATTATAATTAACCTTTTCGGTAGCACTGGCGTTACATAAAAGTTTGGGTGTTTTATTACCTCAATCATGAACTACTTTAGCATCACATATGCTTCTTACAAATTAATAATATTATGTATTCGCAATGAACTTTATATATCAATTATCATAAATATTTTTAACAAGAATCTAAATTAATACCACATGAAATAATGATAAATTAAAATCGTTATTGTCTTCATAATACATTAATATAGTAGGCAATCTATTTACAAAGCTGTTGTAAAGTGTAACCGACATGGTATTAATGATATTTTTTTGCCATTATAATATACATTTTATTAAGCCAAATAGAAAAGAAACTTGATATACACTATAGCGAAAAATTTATAGATGGATTTATTAAATACTACTTATTAAAAAAAATGTCAGTTAACACTCCTATTAAGTCCACGCTATCATAATTTTATTGTTTGGTATTGTTCTTATCGTACTTCACTAATGCTATATTAAATAATAGATATAGTAATATTTTATTGCTATAACATTCTACGTTGTGTTTTTAAATGTTATAATTAATTTTGTACATTGTTTATTACACTTATTCCTGTTTCTACAATTATTATTGAACAAAAACAGATCCTATAAAATAATTTTCTAAATTAATGTAAATTCAAGTTTCAAATACGTATTTGTTGAGAAAAGCGTAGCGGTAGAGTCCCGCTCCCAATACCACCAGGCGAAAAGAAACAGTCCCGTATGATTCATATTAAAGTTCATCACCTTTATGTATCTAATCTATGTAATAAATAATTATTCAATCATAATTTAAGCTATGTATTTCTTTGAAAATAATCACTGTCAATGGCGAAAAAAGAGTGCCTCAAATTATTCAGAACGTATCTACATATTATTCTTAAGTATTATTAAACATTTTACATAAGTTTATAAACATCTAACGTGAGATGTGTAATGTTTCACATGAAACTAACGACCTTTTATTGCACTCTTCTAGCAATACCTTACTTATAATTACTAACTATAATTCATGTTTAATGGCGGCCACGTTTAACTTGTTTTTCAATAATTAATTACAGTATTATTCCGGTTTCAGGTACGAATTCGCGAGGTTATAAATAAATTAAAGAATAAATTATTCTGACATCGCAATCTCGCGACGAAACAATACGAGCTTACCTAATTTAATTTAAATGCTCCGACGACATTGACTTCGGCGTCTATTTCGCAGGGACCTATGACGCGTATATAGGTACCTACTACCTACATAATGTAAACTGACCATGAATTGACCTACTGTCTACTAACATAAAAGTATTTGTATATTTAGTATGATATTTAATATTATAAACGACCATGTAACAATCGAAAATCTGTGTCATTATACAAATCCACAGGAAGTAAGTACCTTCCTGAACACAATTTGTAATATTAATATATATCGACATCGACATTTTTATAGCACATTAGCATGTTTGTATATTAACTTCACGCTGTATCCCGCATATCCCGCACGCAGCAAGGTGAACGTCACTGGTTGTGGGATCGGTTTCCACTTGCGGAAATGAAATACTTTTTATTTCTTCGCTCTAGTATCGAGGCGAAAGTGCGGTTTTAGTTCGGCCTCTCAACACGCAATACCTCCAGAGTTCTGCGTAAAGTTGAGAGCGGAGTATCTTAACACTAGGTTCCCTCTGCCTAACCTGCTACATGCGGGATGCAGAGTGAAGCCAAAAAAATATTTAAGGATCTTTGAACCATAAATAAGATATACAACTTTTAAAATTTTATCATTTACTTTTACTAATTAAATGATAAATTAAATTGTAGCGTCACTGAGAGTTGTAAAAGTGAGGAGACCTTATCACAGAACTACCTAACGAATAATAATTTGGTAATCTAAATCTTTACCATGACTGTCAAAATTTATTTTTTTAATTTAAGACAAAATTTCTTTGTTGGACCTATCTACTACATTGTGGTAAATAAAAAATGGAGATCATCAAAAACGAAATAAGGTCAGATTTAAAATAAATAAAACTTATGGGACCGTAGAGCAAAGAAATTCAACGCACAGTCTTCGACACTTGAGCTTTCTCTCACTATCTCCCTACCCTACTAAACCTACGATTACTATAGTTGGCAATAAGAGCCATATAAGCATTTTTCTTCGCCATGCATTTAAGATACACTATGCGTTAGTTGGCGAAACTCAACGCCGCACCTCGACATACCAGAGCGGCAAACTTAAATATATTGTACACTTCGATTTATCGTTTCTCTTATTTATATGTATCTTCTGAGTAAATAATATTGTTATTATTTTATAAAACCTGAAACTTTCTCCGTGCATAAATCCGATACTGGTGCGGAAAGTATACTGATAAGTACGAGAAGTAAAAGAAGCGAAATTTGTATGATGGTTACTTTGGAAGTAATAAGGTACATAAAATAGAACCTAACTATAGAAATGAAGTAAAATCAAATTATTACATTTTTTAACCTAAAATATTTTATTCATTTTTTTAAACTCTACTTGGTCCTTTGAAAAAACATAATTTCATTTAATACAGACCATTATCATATCATTATATAGTAAAAATTATTAAGCACTTTGTAATGCTTAAATTTATATTATGCTTTATCTAAATAACTATGTATATGCAAATGATAGTTATCTTTATCCTTTAATATCTTTTTAATATAAATTAATGTCATTATATATTTTTGCAAAAAGATAATTTAAATGATACCTAACAAAGTGTCATACAAACTTTCGACCCCAATAACAACCCCTTAGAAATCGAATATTGCAAATTCCCGTCTTAGCGAGCACCTACGTCCTATAAGTAACTCCTATGCAAAATTTGAGATTCCTAGTACTTGTAGTGTTTGAGATTTCGTGATGAGTGAGTGACCTTTCGATTTTATATATATAGATAGATAGATTTACCAATAATTATAATTGTTACATGTTTAGTTACGTATATATATTTATATTTAATTAATCTAAAAAAATATACAAGCTAATATGTAATTATTGCAATTATTTTACAATAAATATTATATTCTAAAAATAATTTCGCTAAAAGTGATCACATCGTTATAATGAACGTGATAAATTCTTATTTAAATGAATATGTCAATATTTAGTTTGTTTATGACGAAAAAAACGGTGGCGATGAATTTCGTCGAAAGTGGGGAATGGAAGTGTCTTAATGGGAACATAGTATCTTAACACTAGGTTCTTAGGTCCCCTTTACCTGTCTTATTTTATTATTCAACGATCAAAAATCTTTACAGATCTGTAGTAATAATAATAACCTTTACGATATTGTAGCCTGATGTATTAAAATTTTCATCGAAATTTTCTGATGTTTACCTATGAACTTTATTATTTATTTAATAAATCTAATCGTGTATTTCAAGCGGGCAAAGCCGCGGGCGGTTAGCTGTCAATAAATCAATTAAGCTTTTCTACAGTTTTATAACATACAAATACATTTAAATAATATATCTTTAAGTAGCGGTAAAAAAGCTTTGGTACTTTCCAAATATTTAATCTGCAATATTAACAATAAACTAATAAAAAAAAAATTATCATGTACAACAAGTGAGTTGAGCCGGATATAAAACAATTCAACTTATCAACACATGATATATATGAACAGGTAAATTCTCACCTAAACATAGTTGATAGTGGTGCACGTCACACCGTACTCACTGTTACATACAAACTGCGCGCGCGCAGATCGTTAGAAGGTCGGACTGTTGGTTGTACATTAAGCAACTAAATATTTCTTAGCTCTTGGATCACTGACGTAACTATTTATTTATCAGATTTATCGACTTGGTGATTTACCTGAATAATTTAAATTTAATATTATCGTTTTGCTATTCATAAATATGAATGTTTTTTATTAAATAACTTAAGAAATTTGGAGTGTCTCTTGAAGCGGAAAACTCAAGACAGTTTGCTTTAATTTGTTGCGGTTCAATTGTTTTTTTGCTTATCTAAATATTTTTTGTAATACGCAAGGTTGGAATATGAAGACAAAAATATAGGTCAATCATAGACATGATAAATGTTTGATACGATCAACAATTTTAAAGATGCTTTCAATATCTGTATCTATACACAGGCCGTCGTGGCGCAGCGGAACAAGGGTGTGACTGTAACGCGACGGTTGTGGGTTCAACTCGAGGAAGTGAAATATTTATTTACGTTTATATTTCCATTTTTTCGCTCTGGTGTCGAGGCAACGCGCGGCGCTGAGTTCTGCTACGCAACACGCAATGCGTCCAGAACTCGGCAGAAAGTGGGGACGGAGTGTGTTAACACTAGGTTCCTCTACCCTGCCGTGTGCGGGATATAGCGTGAAGCTGGTTTAATTTTTTTTCTCTTTAACGCACCCTAAGAGACGGAGATGGAAATTTTAACTTATTTATTCTGTGTGCCACCTGGGGTGTATTGTGAAGGTCATAAACATTTCAACTACGCCTTAAGACAATCCTGAGACAAGCCTTCAAACATCAAGAAATTAATAGCAAAATATAGTTAGGTAAACGAAATAATTATTTATAGAAATGATAAATTAAATTTGAATATAAATTAGAAGACATAAACCAGTCTACTTTAACACAGGGCTTGTTAACGTTACCAATTCACATTTAAATTAACGTTAATTACCGGTAATTCCATATAGATACCTAAGTATCGTTAAAATTTGGAAGCGGTACTTGATAACTTAACGGAATAATAACGTTATAATAAGGTTAATTTTGCGTTAAATCTTTATGTTAAATTTAGTGTTACTTCGAAAGTAGCGGTATAAATCATCCTTTCATTTTGTTACCTTTATGCAACGTTGCCGTTGTGGTAACGCGACGGTTGTGGGTTCGATCCCCACTCGGGGAAGTGAAAAATTTATTTACGTTTATATTTCCATTTCTTCGCTCTGGTGTCGAGACAAAGCGCGGCGTTAAGTTTTGCCACTTAACACGCAATGCCTCCAGAATTCGGTAGAAAGTGGGGAACGGAGTGTCTTAACACTAGGTTCCCTCTGCCTACACTGCTGTGTGCTGGATACAACGTGAAGGTGATTTAATTTAATTTTCATTTTCTGAGATTGAAAATAATGAGTTCTTATGTTCCGTTTGGTTGTAATTGACCAAAATTTTATTGAATTGGCTGAAACCTATTTTTTTCAACGTATGTATACTTTAAAATGATCATGTTATTAAATCAGATAAATAACTGTGAACTTTAAGCGGGTGAAAACGCCAACAGGTAGTTTTTAATAAGACAATAGTAATTCCGTCAGTACAAAAATATATTTAATTTGATAAAAACAAAACAAATATCATTAGTTATATTTACTTACGTACAATATGTACACAAATATATATTCTATAATCTCATTGATCATAAAATTTATCATTTTTATTACCTAGCACAAATATTTTAGATCCTATGTAGTTTATCGCATTTATCATAATTATGTGAAAAATAAATAGATACAAGCTATAAGTCTTTGTGTAGGCCTTTTAACTAGCTAAGAAATTACAAACAGTGAAAAACACTTTTTTAATGCACTATATATATAAAAAGTAAACTAAAATAAAAAAATTAAGTCTATTAAAACAAAAGATTTCGGGGAATGAGTCAACAGTGGTGTTACATCATCCTAAAAATCAGCTTCACGCTGTATCCCGCAGACAGCGGGGTAGCAGAGGGAATGTAGTATAGTATGTAGTAAGACACACCATTTCTCACTTTCCGTTTAATTCTGGAGAAATTGCGTATTAAGTGGCAAACCTCACGCCGCGCTCTGCCTCGTCACCAGAGCGAAGAAATGGAAATATAAATTTAAGTAAATATAATTTAAAAAAATTTCCAAATCGAACGTAACATATAACTTCTAGCACAAGTATGTTATTACAGATTGGCGAATGTACTACATATTAAATATAACAATGAATACAAAAAGATGTGCTTAAAAGCAAATTGTATTAGTTTCAACATTCAGTGCATTTACATACTAACAATAAAATTACAGTAACAGTTATTATAAAAAACAATTATTTACTAGGCATAAATTCAATATTTACGTTATAAGGCCATTTTTCATACCTATTTTGACATATTGAATTTATAATTATTTATTAAAATTATTAATCATAATTTTGTTCATAATTGTAATTCATACGTATCTAAATATAACTAAATAAGAATTTCGTATAAATAGGTATTGTGATAAATTTTTATTTGTTAGTTATAATAATGTCTTTTAATATTATTTTTTCATATGAAATACATAAATTATTAGTTTAGAGTAATTTGTTAGCATTATATAAAACATAATATGGATTTCATATTTGAGGTCATCGTGGCTACGGTTAAGGTGAATAAATTATTTCTATTGCCACAATCTGGTAAGACTAGGGCTCCAACAATAAAGAATTGTGTATGTTACATACATTAATTACATTAAAACCGAATACTGGACTGATTAATACATTTTAATAAATGGTTATATATATATCTATATATTTCTAACAGAAGAGTTACTGTTCACAATAGAAAGCCAGCAAAAATACAAATTAAAATATGTTAAAGACAAAAGAAATAATGTCTTTAAAATTGCCAGAAATGGTAGATAAAATATAATGTTCTTTGTTTAAAATGTAATTTACTTACAAAATTATATTAGTTTGAGTCATTCGTTTTTAGTTTGAGAAATTATACCATCAGTATACATTTATTAACAGTTATAATTTTGTGACAAATTTCCTAACTTTGACAATATAATATTAAATGTAATATAAATACATTATCATATATATAACATATTTTTTTGTATATAAAACATTGTTGAGAACCCATTCTATATTAATAATACAAATTCACGATTATCCAGAAAATCTATGACTTTTTATTTAGATATATATTATTTAATAAAAGAAGACTAATGTGTATACATAATTATGTGTTAGGTTAGATATTTATAGTATATACTATATCTTTTTATTTAACCATATTAATTTACATTTTTCACAAATGCAAACATTTCAAAGATATTTATTTCCTATTAATTCTTATGTATTAAGTACAATTAAGTTTTTTAATAAACATTTATCACTATTAGGAAAGTCATCCAATTTTATTTCAATAATTTATTATTTTGTGAATAACGATTTTATTTAATGTCAGAGTTTAATTATATATTGAATAAAGTAATTTCCCTTCCATTCAATATTTGAAAAATTAACTAAAACATGTTTTAATAAAAGTTTTTGTAACTTTTGAGTAAATGTTATTGGACTGTAACCAAGATAATATAACACATGTATACTGTTAGAAAATGAACTAACCACTTTTAATTATGTTAAAACAGAAAAAATATCGGATATTACTGGTTACTTGATAAAACTATATTGATTAATTTGGTTTTATATGATTCAATTGTTTTTTTATGTTTTGTAATAACTACTGTTAATCAGGAGGCCGTGCATCCACCCCATTGCCAAAGCAATGCTTGTGTTCTGAATCTTTATAGGAATTTTCATGGAGTACACTGTGAGAACTGGTACGACACTTTGTGAGACATAATTCATAATCATCACTTATGGAGTGAAATAACACTTTCTCTTCAGCCGATAGCTTAGAAAGCACTAACTCTAGTAGGCTTCTCTGAAAAACATAAAATATTTAAATTAAAATAAGATATTACCTTAGAATTCAGTAATTTTCTTTTTTTTAATTGTCTATAATCTAGGCAGAGGGAACCTACTATTAAAACACTAGTGTTCCTGAAGTACTACTCCATTTATATAATAAACAGGGGTAAGGGCAGAACTCAAAGCCATTCTTTGTCTTCTTAACATAGTAAAATACTTAAAATCATACATTCCCTATAGTGTGCATTAAACCAACAACCATAGTAATTATGGTTAGATGCTGTGCTACTGTGTCATGGAGCAGCTCAACAAAGATGGTATATATATATAAAAAAATTATGTTATCATTGGTATAGTAGCTGGTATGGAAACTCGACAACTCTTATTCTAACACAAGTCAATAAAAAAATATTTCTTAATTTAATAAAATTGAGCATTACCTTGGCGGGATCTAAACAACAAGATACACAGTATTCATATATAATGCAGCAATTATTACTATTGCATGAGTGGCAACTGTATCTTTTGGTATACTCAGGGTCTATAATGCAACAGCCATTTTTGGCTACATCTGACCTTTGACATACATAACCTAGAAAAATAAGAAAAAATATTTATTTACATATAAAACTTTAAATGAACAAATAGTAAATAAATACAAACAGTAATCTTATTACCTCTATCGTCCACCAGTAATGATTTACCTTGGACGGAATTTCGACATATAGCATCATTAGTTTCATTATGTTCTTGTAACATCCTCCATACAAATGGTTTTCTTTCAATAAACACGTCTTGATAAACCATATTTCTGTTGTTACCCTTAAATCAAGCATTTTTTGTAATGATTTTTTTAAATTTATGATATATGCATCATAAATTTAAAAATGTATTAATCAATAAATTACTTACTTCTTTAAGAAAACTAACAATACAATACGTCAAAGAAGACGCAAAAATAATGCCTAATACTAGACGCCTTCTGATAAACCGCAGTAATGCGGCATACCACATCTTAAGTTATCTGATAATAGTCACCTAAATTTCATTATAATAACATCAACTTATTTTAGGTTCCATGCATCGACAACTAATCTTTTCTTAGTTATATTAGCACATGTTATCGAAAGCCTTCATTTTTAATTATAAGTTTTATAAGTCTCATTATAGTTATAATATAATGAATATATTTATTTGGTCAACGGTTTATATATATTTATTTTTTGTGTTAATATTTGAGTATTACGTAAAAACTTGAACTTTTAAGGTGTTGATTTTCTGTAAACACTAAAACAAAAAATATTTGATATTTTTTAGTAAACTGTCATCTCATCTGTCACTGTCACTACTTAACCATAGATAATACACATATATTACGTAGTTCATATAATATGTGTATTTATATACTTAGGAGACTTCTGTGCTACAAATGTCAACTGTCAAATATAGTACTGCAATGTGTTAATGTCACTGTCAATGTCTTCCGCTCCCGCTCTTTTCATTTTGTTATTAAGTTACTAATTTAAGCGGGAGGACATATTTGGCCCTCATATACTTGAGGTTACACGTGTTGTAGTCGATGTGATTTGTTACTAGGTTGTTAATAGATAATTATTATAGTCTGGCAAATATGTTATTGATAATGGGAAGCACGCGCGGCAAATTGCGCAGAAAGCGTATTTTGATGTCTGCACATAGACACCCGCTCACGCCGGACCGATTCCCCGTAAGGGCTCGCGGGGAATCGGTGCGGGGTGTGACCGGGCTACGGTACAGTCGAGCGCAACGCTATCAGTTCATTACTATGAAATATTAATAAAATATCATATAATAGCATCATATATACGGAATGGCGTAGTAGAGCATTTATCTAGTAATATAGTAGTATAATAATTAGTAAAAAACACCAAAGCAACATACAAAATGAAGATATGGATAAGCAAATTGAAAAATTAAATAAAAAAATTGAATTAAATTATTATAATGAGGCCACATACAAATCTTCTCAATCCAAATTCAATAAAAAAGTTAAATTTAAAAAGTAAATTTAATATATAAAACATGCAAACAAATACAAGATTTTGGCGTTAGGCAACATGCAAAATCAACTTATGGGTA
>HE671411.1:61261-76866 GCA_000313835.2 Heliconius melpomene melpomene | reverse complement strand
TAAGGGGTTGAAAGTATGTATAGATTTTTTTTTAAATCGGGACCAATTTTTATAAAATTTGAAATTCAGACTATTAAAAGTATTTAATTGAACACATGTTTTATGGTATATTAGAATTCACCCCTAAATACGCAAGCAAAGCTGCGCGCGCCCGCTAGTTACTTATATATTAATCAGTAGTTCAATATAATGGAACAAAATCGGCTTTTCTCTTAGACAAAACTCAGCCTTGTGTTCTAGTTGTTCTAGAAGTAAATCTAAATTCTGCAGCGACACCGCTAACCGCAGTTAAACTACCGCCGTAAAGTGGTTTGCTATTTGTATAAATTGGTTCGCTTTGAATTTAAACAGTATAGAAGTAAATATAAATTTAACTATAAATATAGTTTAAGTTTTAAAATATTAAAAAAGGTTATAAAGTTAAAATAAAATATGAATATTTTAATTGGCACATTTAAGCAATTTAGCTTGAGTGTATTATTCTGGGAGGCCAGTCGTGTAGCACTCTCGCGTCGAGGCAAAGTTCGGCGTTGAGTTGCGCTACTCAACACGCAATACCTCCAGAATTTGACCTCGGTGAAAATTGGGGAACGGAGTGTAGGTTCCCTCTGCCTACCCTGTTATGTATAAAATACGTAGAAACTTAATTTTTTTATGTAGTGCAATGGTACAAGCAAAGCGGAAGCAAAAGCGAAGAAATTAAAAAAATATTGAATATTTCATATTCTCGGGTGGGAATCAAACCCGCTAGCTGTCGCGCTTACAATCACACTGAAATGAAAAACAAATAATTAACATAAGTATAATTGGTGCCTCCTTTTAATGGAACCCTCTCGATATATTTATCATATTTGCATTAGGCAATATATAATTTGTTAAGGAAATTAGTACTTCCCTTCCCGTAAGGATACTTGTATAAGTAATTTAGAGGCCGTTAATCGCAGTGGGTGCGTGAAATACGGTTAACCCATTTTTGTTTTATCCTTTAGATACGGTAATGGTACAGTTATTTAGGTAGGTTAATGGGTTCTTTTTTCTAACTTTTTCGTTTTAATGGCGGAATTCAACGCCGTACTTTTTCTTGTGTTTAATCGAACTCACATTTGCAGGCTGCCGAAATTTTTATTTTTTATTTAAATAAAAAAATATTATAAAATACTATATACTTTTATAAATATTTACCATCTTTTATAAATACTGAAAGAAAAATGTTGTTCCATTAGGCATGTATGTATATTTTGACATCAACTTTGGTATTAAAAAAGTTCTGAACTGCTGTTCTGTAAAGTTTGACAAATGGCGGATCCGTAATATACTGGTTTGTATACTAGCAAAGTACCCTGGATATTCTTCTAAATATAGCTACTTTACCAATGTATACCAATATAATTATTTTTTATAGCGTCCCGAAATCTATTGTTAAGACAGTCCGTTAAAAATTTGCTGCCGAATTCTGCAGATACTGCATGTTGAACGGCGGAACTTAACGCCGCGCTTTACCTCGACACCAGACTGAAGAAAATAGAAACATTAAAATATTTCACTTCTGTCAGTGGGAATCGAACCCACAAGCAGTCACTTTGTCCCCTACGCCACGACTGGCCTCAGACCAATATTCTGAAGTTGTTTAGTTGGACGTGCCTACCTCTGAAACTACAAGTTCAAATTAAGGAATCCTTTTGTGTTAGATAGTCCTTTTAATTAGTAGGCTTTAAGCTATGACATCACTTCAAACGTTTCAAAGTGAATCCACCAGCTGCGCTCAGAGTCACCTCCCATACCAGGAATGTGTGACATGAATCATACAAAACGAGTAAATATTTCCATTTAGTCACGCGTATACAGCCACAGGTGAAATAATATAGTTAAGGCCAGACTGTAAACGTGACGCGCCAGTCGAGGCAAAGCGTGGCGCTTAGTTCCGCCACCCAACACGCAATGCCTCCAGAATTCGGCGCAAAATCTCAATTGCGAAATGGAAAATAAAGTGTGTTAACACTAGGTTCCCTCTGCCTACCCTGCTGCGTGCGGGATACAACGTAAAATCTAGTTTTATATAACTCGGCTTGTATACGAACTTAACAATACAGTTCGTTGAAAGCCACATCAAATTTGGTCAGCAATTTTGGGCGTTTGCTAAAGAAGTTAAGTTTATTCTATATATAAATATTTTCATTCAAATTTATATTACTGAACTTGTAACTCAAGATTTTTTTAGACAGCGTTGAAAGCCTAACGGCCTAAAAAAGTAAAAATATTTTTCATTCTAATTTAATTATTTAGTATGAAATTCGTACGGTAATGACAATTGAAAACAAGCAAAAAAAATAAAGAAAAAGTTCAAACGTTATTGTGAAAATTATAAAAGTTGTTTTTATGTTAAGTTATTGCTTTTATAACTTGGTTACGAGTTTCTGAAATGTGTTTTAAGTAAAAATTTGAATATTTTTTAGCTTCACTCTGTATTCCATACATTGATAGCAGAGTAGGCATAGGGAACCTGAGCACATATTGTTAAGACATCGCGCCTATAAAGACAAATCCCCACTTTCTACCGAATTTTCGAGTCCGTTCCGCGTTTTGTTTTTTTCTTTTTTAACATCGACAATATCAAATTATTTATTCCCTTCAGTGGGAATCGATCCCACAACCGTCGCGTTTACAGTCACTGTGCTACGACGGCTTCTAGATATTGTTCGAGTATTTTAAATAAGTGTTGTTGTTATTCATTCTTTAAAAAATATGCCAAAAAAATATTAAAGCTAAATAAATATTATTTTCCTTTTGTAAATGAAAGAAATCGAGCTTTGCTGCCAAATTTTTTGTACATAATTGAAGTGGGTACTCAATATTTTGTTTTACTTTTTCCGTAGTTCCAGTCCGCTGTGAGCCGGCGAAGTCATCGTACAAGTGTCACTCGACCGTGTTTTAAAAATATTTGAAATTTAAATGTTAAAATGATTTGTAAAAGTTTAAAAATACAAATTTCTATGAAAAGTAATAATTGTTGTCGTTAAGAATACTCAATAGCGACAAAGAATGAGTGAGTTTAAGTATTTTGCTGCAAAATTTGATTTATGATGTAATAACCTGATGAATAAGAGGTCTCAGTTGACCTTCAAAGACTTAGATACTGGAGGAAAGTCACTTAAAAAGCTTGAGTACTCTGAGAACATATAAGAAGAGGTTAATGATAGAGGACGAGGCGATAGAGGTGCGCAGAGATCGCAGCTTCTGATACTCTATTTTCTCTGATTATTCCGAAAGTGATAATGCAAACTGAGGAAATAAAATAATCCATTCTCGTGTGTAAAAACTGAACTTACAACCACCGCGATTCTAGTCAAACTGAACTGGTGCGCCACGAGGGGCTAAATTTAGATGTCCTTATTTAAATTTTAATTTATTGTCTTAATTTCTGCTGGAATCCTTTATACAAAAAACTATGCTACCCTTTTCAGCGAAGAATTGAACCTGTATACCTACTTCAAAAGAAAAATACCATCCAAACGAATACATACGAATATATAAATGAAATAGAACTTTATAGTAATTTGACAGTGTCGTGTTCCGTCGCTCTTCGTGTCAGCTAAACTTTATTGGTACTTCTGTACTTTTCATTTAGAGCTGTCTGACTAAAAGGCAATGCCAATCTCCATTACGTTTTCATGTCCAGAACAAGTGAATTCTAAACGAACTTTCGTTCTCTTTGACATTAAGATTTGGAGAGCTTTTTGTTTCCTTTTTGTTTTTTGTATGTTGATGTGAAATAAATGTGCGTGAAATGTATGTGGGTCCTATCATAATAAATTAGAATATTTATGTTAAAAGAAATCAATATTTATTGTCATTTTTAGGGTTCTGCGCTTGAGAGAAAAAAAACCGGACAAGCTCAAGTCGGGTTCGCCCACCGAGGGTTCCGTTTCGAGCTTTTTCTGAAATTCAAGCTTAGCTTACCCAGATCCCTTTCATCTGATACTTTACTTAAAGTAGCGCCTTATAATATACACCCGGATGGATATCAAACAACCAACTCGTTCACAGTTCTACGGTCTTCTTTATAATATACATTATATTTATAGTTTATGTATATAAAATCTATTAATATAAATGAAAAAAAATCCTGATTAAATCCAATTTTCAAATACAAACAACACCTACTAAAATAAATTCCCTAAAATACAAAACTTACAAAGCTCCTTATAAATTTTGACCTGTTCCCAGAAATGCTTGGTAAAGTTGGAAGTGTGGAACTTAAACTATTTGGAGAACTAAAGCTAGTTCAAGGCCGAAATATCTTACAAGGTCAGGTTTAATAATATTTTAGTTATTTAAATATATTGTTTCCAATTGTTTTTTGAATTCACACTTTATCTCGTATAAAAAAGGAATGGCAGAGAAAACCTAGTGTCAAAACACTCTGTCTCTTATCAAAATTGGGGTGCTGGGTAGTGAAACTAGCTTTGAGTAAATAGAAGATTTATTATTCGACATCAGTTTTAAGTTAAAATGTCAATATTTTTAATTTCAAAGCATATACTTTTTACAACTACAAAATGATAGCTGATTCCACCCTATCATAAAAATAAATGTACAATTCTCAAGCGGAAATCGAACCCACATTTATAGTCTCTTCATTTATAGTCAAACGCTGTTCCTCTCGCCGCAACGGCAGTCACTTAGTATACGTAATGTAATTTTACTGAAGCATAAAATAAATCTAGTTTATAACGTTGTTGGAAAAATTTCATCTAAATGTTAATGACTGAGATAGTCATATTTTTAATTTTCTGTAATAATATACATTAAATATTAAATTATTCATTAAATATTAACATAAATAATCTTAAAGTAACAATTTACGACGCCAGTCGTGGCGTACGGTTACAACGGTGTGACAGTAAGGTCGACAGCATATCGGTTCGTTTCCTACTCATGGAAATAAATATATATAAGAAATATAATGCCAAAAGCTCGGCGTTTAATTCCGCCACTCAACAGGCAATGCTTCGAAAAATTCGGCAGAAAATTGGGGAACAGGGTGCCTTACCACTAGGCTCCTTCTCCTTCCCCTGCTGTGTGTGGTTTGATGCTGATTTATTTTTTTATAAAATATTGTATCTCTAAATTTTATAGCAAAGCCACCGGCCATACTTAGAGTTTTACATTTAATTACAATATTTCTTGCATAATTTTAATTACTGCTTTGAGTTCTCAACTCACCACTCAACTTGCAATATAATTAAAATTATATTGAAAAATATTCCATTTGATTAAAGAGATGAACATTTCTTGTATTTATTTACCACAATAAATAAATGTATAGCTTCACGCTATATATATAGCAGGGTAGACAGAGGGTACCTGCTAGTAAAACACTCGGTTCAGCACTTTCATTCGAACTCTGGGGGTATTATTCACTTTGATACCGCAGCAAGGAGATGAGAAATGTAATATTTTACTCTTCTAAGTGGGAATCGTACCCACAACCATCACAGTCGCCCCTTGTGCGGCAGCGCCGCGACGGCATGTAGAATGGCCTAGGCCTAAAAAATAAATATTTTAGCAAATTCTTGAACGATTTTTTTCATATACCTTAAAAACTTTGTGTTCGAAATTATGATCATTTAAAAGTAATAGTAATTTACTAAAAATAATTAGAAAAAACATGTAAAAAAGGGAGAACAGAATAATTTATGTGTAAAATTTTGTAAAAAAAAAATATTGTAGTAAAACCTTTCTGGGCTAAAAGCCTGAAGATTTCCACCACCGCATCTCCTGTAATCACGCGAGGCGCTCATTTCAAACCATCTAAGACACATTTGGAACATTCTAGTCATTTGGAAAATGCTTAAGGGTAGAAACACTTAGAGAAAATCTTTAGATTTGTTCTCTGTATTGTATATTGTATCCGCTTCCCGATCGAATTCCAAAAATCGTGTTGATTGGTGAAATTCAACGCCGCGCTGTTGAGTTTTTTAGCTTTAAGCTGTTTTCCGCAGGTTAAGCAGAGGGAACCTAGTGTTACCAGAGCGAGAAAATGAACATATTAAATATTAAATTGCCCGAGTGAGAGTCGAATCCACAACCGTCACGTTTACACTTAAAAAAACAACATTAAGTAAATAATAAATAAATAATACATTTTTATTACCTTACTTCATGATACAAAACCTAAACTACTTTAGATTTGGATCACGTACACACAGCTATTAGACCCCCATTAGGTTAAAATGGTCGGTTGAACTTAATACTTCCTATATTGATATATCCCTTAAATTGACTGGCAAACTTGGGGCTCAACGGCGAACGAAATAAATAGTAATATTTTCTTTTGGAGTATAGTTATACAAATTAATATGGCTATTTCATTTTATTATGTAAAAATAATTGCGTATGTTTTTTTTAATATGAAATGAAGATTTTTCATTTCTCCGAGAGGGAATCGAGTTTCGATGGCTAGATGAACTTCAGAGAAATTATTTTTTTATCATTACAGCGGTAGAAGCTAGTAAAGATTGATGAGGGAAGCTAGTGAAGATTGATGGGCGAAGCGAGTAGAATGCAAAGCAAATCGTTTTAATATATTGTTGCTTTTTATTAAAAAAAATAAGTCACCTTCACGTTGGATCCCGCACACAGTGTCTTTTTAGTGTAAAGACACTCCGTCCCCCACTTCCCACCGAATTCTAGTGTAGAACAGTCAGCCTCTCAACACGCAATGCCTCCAGAATTCGGCGGAAAGTGGGGAATGCAGTGTTTTAACCCTAGGTTCCCTCTGCCTACCCTGCTGTGTGCGGGATACAGCGAGAATAATTTTCCTGGACTATAATCTTTGGTACATAATTAAACATATACTATTATTTCCTGTCAGTCAGTCCTCGTCACTAATGAATGTAAATTAAATATAATTTTTAAATTTCTTCATGAAGACCACAATTTACTGGTATAATTGCAGAAAACTTTTAACGTAGCTCTAGTTTTTGTCAAGCACACTTACAAAGTTTCAAGGTCCGTTTTAATGAAATAAGCAAATAAATTAGAGGTAAAATTCCCCATTCACTCATTGGTAAGTTTAAATGTACTATCGAAATATTTTACTTAGTTTTGTTTTTCTTTTGTTTTCCAGCTTCACGCTGTATGTCGTTATCTAGTGTCAAAATATTCCGTTCCCCATTTTCTGCCGAATTTACCTTTAGTTTCGTCACCCAACACCCAATGCTGGCAGAATTCGGCGGAGTGAAAACGTTAAATTGACAAGAAAATAAAATCTTCAAGGTAACATCCCTTTCTTGATACAAAGAGACCTTCCTAATCTGACGTGAAATAGGCGGGTTTAAGAGGAAATCTTTACATCCGTTTACTATAACATTTATATACGGATATGACATGTTATTATTATTACCTTGTGCCCAATATTCAATGTATTTGATGAGTAGCAGTTTTTAACGCCGCACTTGTCTTGCTAGGGCGTTAAAATGAAAATTATATTATATATTTTTCTAAGTTAATATGAGCCCACAACGAGATTACTTATTTTTTTTAACTTCACGCTGTATCCTGTAAATTATTATTAACAGGTAGACAGGAGGAACATGGAAAACTAGTGTTAAGACACTCCCCACTTTTCGCCAAATTCTCGAGACATTGCGTGTTGAACGTCGGGAAAAAATTCTCAATATATTTAAATATTTCTAATTTTCCTGTTTCAAATATACATGTTTGAATGTTTAAATTAGAGTCAAGCAGTAAATCTTAATTCGGGAAGTCTGTCAACGTACTCGTATAACAATAAAAGTCATCATTATTCCGAGGCATGAATCTTGATTCGTCGCCTTCTGAATTTTAAATTCGTCACCAAACACTGTGATTTTTGTTTCTGATGAAAAATAGCTTGTAATTTATTCCCTTTTGATCTCTCTGATTTTTTTTTATTTATAGACAAAGAATATTTATTATGTTATAGGAGGCTATCATGACAGACGGTATATCACCTTGTTTTAATTGACGGTTCTGGATTTCCATTTAGGCGAAATCGTTAACTTTGATTTCTTCGTTTTCTTTTCGCCACTCAAAACACAATATTTTTGAGATGAACTTCTAAAGGTAGGCGTGGTTCTAAAGGAGGTGCGAAAATTGGCGAACGGAGTGTATTAACACTAATTATCCCCTGCTTACCTAGCTACATGTAAAATTGTGTGGAACAAATAAAAATATAATAAAATAATGGACAGAAATAAAATAATAATGAAAAATCATTGTAGCAAGCGCAGGTTCAAATTGAACTCGCACACAAAGAGTTCCTTACAATTATCTATAAAAAATCTTAAATATTTATTTTTATTTTATACTTGTTGTCTGTCTAACTATTACGGTTCATGAGACACAACCTAGTAATAGACAGACAGATAGTCGATAGAGTTTTAGCAATAGTCTTATTTTACCGGTTTAGTACGCAACCCTAGAAAAGAAGATAATTAAAAAAAATTAAATCTATTTAAGCTGATATTGCATAAAATAATCAAAATCCAAATCATAACATGCCTCAAACTAAGAAAACTAAAATATTATTCTGAAAAATCGAAATATATAACTTTATGCTTTTATAATCCAATTCCACGAGTCGTTATGGTTTGTTTGTAATTCTGTTATGTTTTCCTTGAAGGGTTGATTTTGTTTACAATTTCTTCGTCGTTAATTATTATTATCGTCTTCTAATGGCTTCCTTTTATGGTAAATAAATATATTATTTTTGCTTGATCTAAAAAAGTAAAATAAATTTAATATAATATTTTTTCATTAAGCCTTCCTGCCTACAAAATAATCGGCGTCTGTTTATGTTTAACGAAATACACGAATCAAAAATATCTATAAAACCTACAATAGACTAACGATTTTCAAATATTCAGATTGTTCTTTAGAGCTCGTGTGAAGAACAATAGTTCTATTGAAACATAGATGAATATCAACGGAATTATACTTTCGTGTTTCGAATTTCAGTTCGTGCTTACATGTAATATGACGTCATTACACTTTAAACTCAAAAAATCTTAGTTTTTTTTGTCGTCGTAGCGCAGTGAGGAAGCATGTAGTTTCGATTCGAGGAAACGATATTATAATTTCGATTTGTAAAGAAGACAAAACGCGGCGTTAGGATCCGCCAAACGTTTCTGCAATTTGGAAGGTAGGTAATGGAGTGTTTTATTATTTGGTTCCCTTTGCCTACCCTGCTATTTACGGGATACAGCGTGAAATAAAAAAACTAGTATTTTTCAGTATAGTGTTAAAATTATAAATACTTACCCATCTTAGAAATATACTAAAATACAAGAAAAGCTCCACAAAACCTAATACGTAAGTATAACACGAACAAATCCCAAACTTATACTCACAAATATGGATATACTTGTTGGATCTAAGATGTCACATAAAAAGTCATTTCTATGCTTATCACAGCCATATCCTTACAATGCAGTCGCCTTATGCAAGTAGGTCACTCGAAATAGGCCAGAAAGCTTGGGAACCAAAGCTCGACGGAAAATTTACCACCCCCTATGGAATAGTTGGATGTAGTGAGATTTGAAATTCTGAATGTGTTGTGTTTGTAATTCGTTGACAAGTTGTATTTTTTGTTTAGGTTTACGCTCTAGGTTCCCTTTGCTTGCATATTGTGTGCGGATGCAGAAGGAATTTGGGAACTTAATGTTAGGATACTCTGTTCCCATTAAGACACATCAGTTCTTCCACTCAACACACAATGCCTCCTTAATCTGGTGAAAAATAGGGGATGGAGTGATTTAACTCTAGGTTCCCTCTGCCTACCCTGCTGTGTGCAAGGTGAGCGTGAAGCTGATTTATTTATTTTTTAATTCATATATTTTTAACTTTAATAAAAAATATTTTTAGTACGTAATTCAGATTACAATAATTGTTATTTAAGCCGTTTTTGAATATCATATGTGTAGTTAAAAATTTTTATCTGCTAAAGTTTTAATTTCATGAAAAATTTTATATTCAGAACACGAGTGAAGCTTATGTTAAAGTAATCAGCCTTATACAAGAGTTCGCCGTTTTTAAATGTTGCCAAGCCAAAAAATATACTTCATTTAAATGTAAATATATTATTTAAATATTAATTTATCATCTACTCGTGATACGAATATTCTTTCATTATAATTTTAAGATTAATTAGTACAATAGACTACTTATATAATATGTATTTAGTATTTTAAATTATTAATTCAAATATGAATTAAAAATATTCTTAGTTCAAATAGACTTGAAAGAACACAAAGTATAGCTGCTTAGTTATGCTTTGAAATTTATGTGATGGTTGTGGATTAGGTTCCCACTTAAGGAAATGGATTAATAATATTTCCATTACCATGTTCTGGTAAAAAGATAAACCACAGCGTTGAGTTCCGCCACTCGACAGGTCTCATAACTCCGTCTCCGTGCTACCCCTGCAAGCGAACTACAAAAAAAAAATAAAAAATCTATCAACCTGCAATGAACTTGAACAAACTATTTCAAATATAAAACAAAGTTCTATATACTAGAGCGAGAAAACTCATTTGTTCCAGTAATAGCAGTTTTTCATATTTAGCCTTCATATAAGAAGCTATACGTCTTGATTTAAGTTAAGTCCTTTCAGCGAGAAATCGTTGAAAAGGTGAGAATATTAGGGATATCCTTTGAAAAATACTTGTTGGAACGAAGTTTTAGTAGTAGTTTTATATATTATATATAATGTTTGAAATGACATGTTTTTAGGGTTCCGTACTTCAAAAGGTAAGAACGTAACCCTTATAGGATCACTTTATTGTCCATCTGTCTAGACCATTTATCTCGAGATCGCGTGGAGGTGTCAAGCTGAAATTAATATAAAATATTCGTCTAGTCCCTAGAAGCACGTTCTAGCTTCTAAATCAATACAATCAAAAAGACGAGCATTTACGCATAGATTTTAACGCATTTACAGTTATGAAATTTGGCACGAAGTCAGAAAATGCTATACAAAAATTAAAAAAAAACCGAAAAGTTAAAATGTATACATTAGTTCGTTTCATATAAAGGTAAGTAACTCGGTGGGCGAACCCGCAACGCTCAGACTTTGACGAAAAGTGGGGAACGGAAGTGTTTTAATGGGAACAGAGATTCTTAACACTAAGTTACCACTTAGGTGCGGGTCTCAGAGTAAAGCTAAAAAAAACGTTAGTTCCTGAGATAAGCGCGTTAAACCAATTCATAAGCTTTGTCATATTAGTACAGAAATAGATAGATAGACCTTGCTAGTCTGGTTTATCGTACCACTGGGTTACGGTTCAAAGAAGCTGTACGTGACGCGTGTTATATCTCATTGTTATAGCACGAGTCACTCGTATCTTATGTTCAGTATATTATATTAAAACCCTGACATTTAAAATAACTAATTATGCTTTTCTATATAATTACTAGATTTCTGCTATTTTTATCTAAAATAATTATCTCTAGAGAAGCCGGTGCGTAGCGGCATACGATGGTTGTCGTTTCGATTTCTTTTCGAGGGTACGAATTATTTTGTATTTTGAATTCAGCCAATCAATTCGAAATATTTCCTCTGCCTACTTTGTTGGATTTTGCATAACTAGATCAAAAATAATCCATATTATAAATATGAAACTTCAATGCTATCACCAAGTTTGCAATTTTTCAAAGTAAAGTGCCTGGAATAGCACCCATCCATGTGAAATAATACCTACCTCAAACCCAACGAGAGAAGTATGTACAAATATTTATTTTATTTTTATATTTTTAGCTTTACGTTTATTTTTATTCTTTTAGCTTAAGAAGGGTAGGTGGAGGGAATATGGGAATCTACTAATGAGATACTTCGCCAAATTTTTAATATATTGCGTGTTGAGTAGCTGAACATCATTAAGTTTTGCCTCATTCCTCTCGTGGCATTCCACGTTTTGCCTCGTCACCAGAGCGAGGAAAATAAAATTATTAAAAATATAAATTCCTCGAATGAGAATCGAACCCATAACCTGTCGCATTTGCATTCAAGCGACCTCAAATAAGTATTTGAACCCATATAAATAACCTTGTCTCATCGATCCTCTCATCCATAAATAAAGTAAGACGCAGTACGAAGGTAAAGCAGCGTCCGACAAATTTATGTGCAAACGACTAAACTCCCCAGGTCATGCTCTGTCATATTAGGGTCTGTGAAATAGAAACGATGGGAGATAGAACACGTATTTTGAATAATAATATTATTTCGGTCATTATACTATGTGTGACCCTGGTGGCCCAGGGGCACAAGGGTTTGACTGTAACACGACGGTTGCGGCTTCCATGCCTATTCGAGGATTAATTATATAAGCATTAATATTTTCAGGTCTTCACTCTGGCACCAAGAACAATAGCCCAGAGTTGAGATCCGAAACTCAACACGCAATGCCATGAAAAATTCGGCGGGAATTGGGGCACGGAGTGTCTCAACACTAGGTTCCCTCTGCCTACCCTAGTATGTGCGGGATACAGCGTGAAGCTGATGTTTTTATTTGAAATAGAAACGATGGGAGATAGAACATGTACTTTGAATAATGATATATTATTTCGGTCCTTGTATTGTCTGTGGTGTCTCACTTATGTTACTCACGTATGACGTTTATAATCAACAAGGCATTTTGGGGACCGAATTGTAGGGAGATACATAATTTTCTTGATAAAGTTAACGTTATATTTTATTTGGAGCATATATATGCTTGTGCCTATTGCTTTTTATTTCTTCAAATTACACAGGCACAGCATGAAGATAATATTTAACATTATTTTACTTGTTTTCTGCATTTTAAGATATGAAATCAGTCTTGACGCAGTGGCAATGCGACTATAAGCGTAACAAGTTGTGGGTTCGATTCCCATTCAAAGAAATTAAAAATTGAATATTTTCATTTCTTCACTCAGTCTGTTTTCGCTTCGTCAACACTAGGCTCTCCCTGCCTACCCTGTTACAAGTGGCATACAGGGTAAAGCTGAAAAGGAAAAAAAACACAAAAGACCAATATATTCCAATTTGAACGAGTAGTTCCTGAGATTAGCGCGGTCAACCAAACTAAAAGTTCAGCTTTATAATATTAGTATAGATATATAAACACAGTGCAACCTTGAAAATGTTTCCGCTAAAAGTTTCCGTCTCTACGTTTGAATAGTCGATTTCCCTTGACACGAATGATTAATTTTGTTGGCACCCCTGGGGAAATTATATATATCACTTGCCTTTGTTTTGTCAAAGTGGAATTGTTTTTTTATTACGACAGGTGATCCTTTTATTGACTGTCGATTGTGTTTACGATTTCCCCTCATAATATGATTGTTTGTTCCCAAATTCCCCTGCGGATGGGGAATTGAATTTGTTTATAAAAAACAGTATTTACGGTAACGGTTTTTTCCAACAGGGGACATGGGGGGAACCTAGTGTTAGGACAATAAGTAAGCTACTTTCCGTGGAATTTTTATCGATATAGCAGAATATACAGAGAAAAGTTAATGTCAAAACACACCGTACCCCGCTATCCATGAGGTTTTAAGAGATATGCAGAGGGTATAACTAGCAATAATGAAATCCGCCATTTGACAAGCAATGCTTTGAAAAGAAAATTGAAAACGGAAGTGTTAGAAGCTGGGGAACTGAAGTGTTTTAATGGGAACCGAGTGCCATAAAACTGGGTTCCCAGGTTCCCTCTACCCACTCTTCTCTACATGATACAAGCATGAAGCTAAAAATGCCTAGTTATTTATGCTGAAATTATTAACTGGAAAACTTTCATATACCGACATACTATAGCAAAGCAACTTTGTTCCTCAACTCATAGTAAATTCCTCGCATTCAATAGGTACATGAACTTCCAACGCGGAAGCTCCAGCTATTTTCGTGACGTCTTAATCCAAAATTCCAACTTGACTGACATTATAATCGCGCCTAGAACACTGTTATCCTATAAAGGATATGTTTTCTGAGAAATACAATCAATAATAAGAAGTTATATGTAGCTCTGTGGCATAAGCGTTTTGCCATAATCCGACGGTTGTGGATTCGATTCCCAGTCAAACAAGCAATATTTTTTATTTCTTTGCTCTGGTGTCGAGGCAAAGCGCGGCGTTGAGTTACACCAATCAACACATAATGTATACAGAATTCCCTTTGCCTATCCTGCTACATACGGGATATATCGTGAAGCTGAAAAAAGGGAATGTTAGAGAATAACTTCATATGAAATTTCACATGAAATTATTTTCTGACTTTCCCGTATTAATATTTTGTAATTCTCTTATATTACCTTATATGGTATAAGGAGGTAATTAAACTTTGATCGTTATTCTTTAACGCCGCTTTTATGTATACTTTACGGGCGATTATTACTTTTATGTGTTATAAGAGTTTTTATATACTACATTTATTATGATGAAAAGAGTTATTAAGGTTTTGTAGTTTGTAGTATTATAGAGTTACAGCAAAGTTAGTAAGGTTATCACAATATGCTTTTAAGAATTATGATATAAGAAAGCAGCTTTATGCTTTTTCCCGCTTACGTGCTAATTTTCCCGCTCAATTTTCGGGAATTCCAGAACGTGGAAACTAAAAAAAATAAATAAAAAATGTCCTAAAATTTTTTTCTTTTCATTATGTTCAATAATATTTTTAAAATTGCTAAAAATACAAATAATTAAAAGTGTACCCAGCCTTAAATGAAATGCACATCAATACCGTCTACTGCAAGTCTTTCTATTCTTATATAAAAAAACGCATCCAATAAATCACAACTCAATCAATATTGTAAACTAATAAAACACAAAAATAGATATCATAGAAGCATATTCTCATACTTTAAGTTGATTTTTTCTGCGTGACGCGATCAAAATCGTATGATTTACGAGCATATGAACTGTGCCTGGTACAAAGGCATACGAACTTAGTCTACAAGGCTTAGGATAGTGCGTGTAAGAAAGTTGAATAACCGGGTGAAATAATATATATATACATTATATATACCAATGTGAAGTTAAGAATTTAATGTCCGGAGAAAAAAGGGGGAAGGGAGGAATTGTAATTTTACTGTATACTTATAAAGATGACCACGACAGTGATATTCAAGACATTTTGCTATTTTTTGTTGTATGTAGGTAGTTTGGTATATTAATAAAATCAGTTGTGTCACCGACCCGGCCTTGTTTTGTTGCTCCCTTACATATTAACCTATAATTACAGTAATATCTAACTGGCGACGAGTGTAAAAGTTATAATTATTGAGTATAATTATTGTGTATAAATATGCCTATCGGAAAAATCGAATCTTTTGATTTATCGAGCAAAAAATGGTCGGCATATATAAGACGCGTGGAACAATTTGTGGCATTAAACAAAATTGAGGACAGTTTAAAAGTGGCTACATTAATAACATTGGTCGGCGAGCCTACTTATGACTTAATGTGTGATTTGTGTGCACCTCATAACCCGGAGGCAAAATCATTCGAGGAGTTAGTGAGGTTAGTCGGTGAACATCTCGAGCCGAAGCGGTCCGACATTGCAGAGCGACACGTGTTCCGCTTGCGTCGGC
>HE671411.1:42887-61161 GCA_000313835.2 Heliconius melpomene melpomene | reverse complement strand
CCCTGTTACAAGTGGCATACAGGGTAAAGCTGAAAAGGAAAAAAACACAAAAGACCAATATATTCCAATTTGAACGAGTAGTTCCTGAGATTAGCGCGGTCAACCAAACTAAAAGTTCAGCTTTATAATATTAGTATAGATATATAAACACAGTGCAACCTTGAAAATGTTTCCGTTAAAAGTTTCCGTCTCTACGTTTGAATAGTCGATTTCCCTTGACACGAATGATTAATTTTGTTGGCACCCCTGGGGAAATTATATATATCACTTGCCTTTGTTTTGTCAAAGTGGAATTGTTTTTTTATTACGACAGGTGATCCTTTTATTGACTGTCGATTGTGTTTACGATTTCCGCTCATAATATGATTGTTTGTTCCCAAATTCCCCTGCGGATGGGGAATTGAATTTGTTTTATAAAAAACGGTGTTTTACGTGTTTTTCCAACAAGGTTCATGGAGGGAAGCTAGTGCTAGAACAATTAGTAAGCTACATTCCGTAGAATTTTTATCGATATAGCAGAATAGGCAAAGAAAAGTTAGTGTCAAAACATACTATACCCCGCTATCCATCATGTTTTAAGAGGTATGCAGAGGGAATAACTAGCAATAATGAGTTCCGCGATTTAACACGCAATGCTTCGAAAATTGGCAGAAAGTTGGAAATAGAAGTGTCAGAATCTGGGGAATGGAAGTATCTTAATGGGACCGAGTGTCATAATCCTTAAAAGCATATAACCTTCCTACCCTACGCTCGGAACGCCATAATATAAAGAACAGAACAGAACCTTACTACTGTCATAAAACTAGATTCCCAGGTTCCGTCTACCCACTCTTCTCTACATAATAGCTTGTATTATGAAACTAAAAATGCCTAGTAATTTATGCTGATATTATTAGCTAGAAAACTTTCATATACCGACATACCATAGGAAAGTAACTTTGTTTCTCAACTCATAGTAAATTCCTCGCATTCAATAGGTACATGAACTTCCCACACGGAAGCTCCAGCTATTTTCGTGACGTCTTAATCCAAAATTCCAACTTGACTGACATTATAATCGCGCCTAGAGCACTGTTATCCTATAAAGGATATGTTTTCTGAGAAATACAATCAATAATAAGAAGTTATATGTAGCTCTGTGGCACAAGCGTGTCGCCATAATCCGACGGTTGTGGGTTCAATTCCCAGTCAAACAAACAATATTTTTTATTTCTTTGCTCTGGTCTCGAGGCAAAGCGCGGCGTTGAGTTACACCAATTAACACGTAATGTATACAGAATTCTCTTTGCCTATCCTGCTACATACGGGATATATCGTGAAGCTGAAAAAAGGGAATGTTAGAGAATAACTTCATATGAAATTTCACATGAAATTATTTTCTGACTTTCCCGTATTAATATTTTGTAATTCTCTTATATTACCTTATATGGTATAAGGAGGTAATTAAACTTTGATCGTTATTCTTTAACGCCGCTTTTATGTATACTTTACGGGCGATTATTACTTTTATGTGTTATAAGAGTTTTTATATACTACATTTATTATGATGAAAAGAGTTATTAAGGTTTTGCAGTTTCAAGTATAATAGAGTTACAGTAAACTTAGTAAGGTTATATGCTTTTAAGGAATATGATGTAAAAAAGCAGCCTTACGCTTTTTCCCGCTTGCGTGTTAATTTTCCTGCCCAATTTTCGTGGAAGTGCGTGTTAAGTGTGATAAAATTCAACGCTGTACTTAGTTTACCAGAATGTAAAAACTAAAAAAAAATTACTATGTTAAATTTTTGTCCTAAAATATATTTCTTTTCGTTATGTACAATAATATTTAAAAAAATCTTAATGTAAAAAATAATTAAATGAAATGTGCCACAATATCTTCGACTGTCAGTATTCCTATTCTTATTTAAAACGTATCCAATAAATCACAACTCAATTAATATTGTATACTAATAAAACACAAAAATAGATATCATAGAAGCATATTCTCATACTTTAAGTGGATTTTTTCTGCGTGACGCGATCAAAATCGTATGATTTACGAGCATATGAACTGTGCCTGGTACAAAGGCATACGAACTTAGTCTACAAGGCTTAGGATAGTGCGTGTAAGAAAGTTGAATAACCGGGTGAAATAATATATATATACATTATATATACCAATGTGAAGTTAAGAATTTAATGTCCGGAGAAAAAAGGGGGAAGGGAGGAATTGTAATTTTACTGTATACTTATAAAGATGACCACGACAGTGATATTCAAGACATTTTGCTATTTTGTGGATACCTTTTTTGGTTTCTCAGTCTATCCAAACTCCATCTCATAGGTCCAATTTAGTTTTTCTGATGACCATCTCTGGATAGTTACCGGTTGCTCAGTGATTACCTGGCTAATGCAGAAATGAGGAAATCAAAGATGCAGAGGAGAATTGTAATCTTATACCCGCTTCTGGCTTGCTTCTAGTCTGGTTTCCACCACTTCGTGTAGGACCATCCAGTATTTGACGCGTCATCGTCCATCAAGTCTTAAGACTTGATATGAGGCTTGAAATTTATTAATGGATGCCCTTTATTCTTATTTCGTAATCCAGTAGCCACTTCATCTAAATTTCATTGTACGGTAAATACCATATGGTATGGAGTTTGGATGGTCAGAGTCAAAGTTCCGTATTCCATAGAAGCTACTCATAGCTGATCGCAGCTAATACGTCACTGTAAAACATTGTATCCTCTATAATGATATATAAACAGAATAATAATATGTATATTGCCAATATTTGTGACTTACAATCTTCACTAGAAATAATCCCAGCGTGTTTTTCATCATTTCTGTTCCATCCGCTATAAAGCTCATGCCTACTCGTAAAAAGCTTGTCAGAGCTTCCCTTTTAAAGATAAGCCCAAATCAAACAGAGGAAATACTATCAATATTTTACTTTTTTATGCAAAGAGCTGTAAACACTGTAAAGTAACGAACGGCTAATGAGACGTTATATTTTAAAAAAAATACTACTTGGCAGAAAGTGGAGAACGGAATCATCTTAATGGGAATGGGGTTCACTGATGCCCTATGCCTACCCTGCTATGAGCGTTAAACTAAAAAACAATTTTATTTTTTTTCTAAAACCTATGTGCAATATGTATTTTTTTTTACTTTTGTAGATGGGTAGAAAGAGAGAAGTTGAAATGAGGAGCTGAGTGTCTTACCACTAGGCTCGCTGTGCCTGCCTTGGGATATTGCGTAAAGCTAAAAAATAAAATACAAAAATATTGTTAACCAATCTTTAAATTGTATAAGTAAATCACTTAAATACAATGAGCTTTTAACAATACATGCATATCGATTTTCTAAAAATAAATGGGGTGTGTCAGTTAATAGAAATAACTGACATCCACTAACTATAGTGTAGTTCTTTGAAGTTACATAACAATTATTTATGAAACACAATTGTTGCTTGCAAATTAGTAGTTGAGAAAGAAACTTTTTGCTTCATTTTAATTATTTTTTGTATTAAATTTGTATGTCTTTTAAAGTAGTCATAATTAATGTTGAAGATCTTGCTATGTATTTTACTTGTTAATTAGTGGAATTTAATGGTGTGCTATATTTTATCAAAGGAGGGAAATCAATATAATTTTAATTTTATTATTTCAACGAATATTATTCAAATTCACAATCATCGTAGTTACAATCAGATGTTTCTCCACTATCAAGACGACCTCTATATTTCCTCTATACATTTGTACATACGAAGAAAATGGAAAAGAGGAAACACAAAATTACGTCACTCAACACGCAATGTCTGGACTTCGGATAGAACCTGGAGAACAGAGTGTCTTAGCACTAGGTTTTTTCTGTGTAGATACTCTAAATATATAATTTTGTTATATAATATTTGCAAAAAAAAAGAAATATATATTAATTTTATATGAAATAGGTGATTTAAAACACAACATTAGGTCGATTCATCTCCCCATCGCGTTCACAGATCATTTCACTGAAGCCCGCCACGCTCGTTATTATATTTTGAAAATGATGATATTGGAACTTTGTGATTTTAGCAAGCATTTTATTTGTTTTTTATTTTCGCTTAATTACTGTATTAAGCGAAAAAGCGAGAATCCATTATGGATTCTAATTGAAATATCACACAGGTACCTACAGCTGGTGACATCGAAACAATTAACATGATAATAAATAATAATTATAGCCTATATATAGATAAATAGGCTATCTAAAATTCAAATATTTTATTAAAAGTAATAATTAAAAGCAATTTTTCCCGCTTCACGTTCTATTCCGTATGTTGAAGAGTAGACAGAGGGAGCCTAGTGTTAGGATACTCCGCTGAATTCTGGAGGAATGAGTGGTGAAACTCAACGCCGCTGCTTTGCTACTACACCAGAGTGAAAAATAAAAATATTAAATATTTCACTTCTGAGTGAGAGTTGAACGCATTAACAACCACATAATTGTTTTCCTGCGCCACGGCTGGCCCTACATTTAAAGTAAGGATACAATGCAATATCAAAAACCCATATTGAACTTAAAAAAAGAAAATATTAAAATTATTATCAAAAGATAGTAAAGGATTCGAACCTAAAACAACTTAATAAATACAAAAATAACACACAATTGTCAAATTGTCTCACATTACCATGAATTTTCAATACGACGCGCTGACAACCGTCCCACGCACGTGTTTATTCCCATGGCTTTATACGAGAGCTTCCCTTAGAAATATTATGTGGAGTATAAATAATGCTAGAGTATGTTGAGAATGTTTATAGAGGCCGTCGTGGGGGGGGGGGGGGTGGTACGTCAGTTTCTTATTGTTAGGGTTATGGGTTCGAGGTTCAATGATGGGTGTGATTATATTTTATTATAAATTATTTTCTTTTGTTCACGCTGGTAACTAAAGTTAGGCATAGCAGTTCTGCAACTCAACACTCAATGCCTTAAAAATAGGGCGGAAAGCGGGAAACGAAGTGTCTTAAATACAAAGTTTTCTTCTGTCTACTCTGCTTTATATTCCTTGCCCTGTTTGTGTGTATAATATTTGTATAGTAATGAGATATACAGGGCAAATACATAGGCTATATGTAAATTATGTTTTTTGATTAAACGTTTCAGTTTGATCGTTATCTCGAAATTTTTAGTAATTGGATTTACTCTCTTGGCCATCAGAGCGACAATATATCAAGTACTCAGAGGTTTAAAATAAAATACATTTTTAACTTCATGGTAATTTCGTACCACTTGAGATGTCAGCGAGGAATATAAATCTAACAACGTTCCCTCTATACGAAATGCGTGAAAGAAAATCGGATTTACAAACGTGTGACAAATCGTTCATTTGCAAACACCTAATGTTATAAAGTTGTCTTTTTTTTGAGAAATATAGATATTTTTTTTTACTTTTGGTTTGACGATTTTTTATTTTGTTTCTCTTTTTATATTTTGTAAGCAGTGAGTGTTTTAGATATTGAAATGATTTTTTTGACGAAACACTTTCTAAGTTATAAGTTATTTTGTTTTCTATGATATGCATATATTGGAGATATGAAATCCTGGGTTCTAAATTGCACCAGGCTGAAAAAATAAAAATATTAAATATTTTATATTCTCGAGTGGGAATCGAACTCACAACTTGTCGCGTTTACGTTGTCGCACATCTATGTAATGACGGATTTCAAATTTAAATTTAATATAATAAAATTTAATTTAATATAATAAAGACCATAAAACCGTAATTAAAATGAAGCTGTATGAATGTTTTTAAAATTCTTACAAAAGTGGTAAACGGAAGTGTCTTAATGGCAATAAAGTCTCTTATTACATCACTTACTATCAACCATTAGTAATTTAAAAAGTATTAATTACTAACTTCACACAACCAACACTTGCATTAAATATTCAAAATATTAATATCTATAAAAAATTACCATAAAAATATATCAAAAATATCTCAAAAATCAAGATTTTGTAAATTCTTGACATACATTTATGTATCTTGCTGTTACCTCGCCGTGCGAGGTCACACATGTCTCTAGGGCGAAACGTTGTACGAAGCAACTGAGTATTAAAGTAGTATGAAATGATATCATGGTATTGAAAACTTCAATCCACGCCCGAGATGACTAAAACTATATATTTTTTAATTACCCTGTATCCAGCTCATAGCAAAGAGAACCTTGGGATCTAGTGTTAAAACACTCCGTTTCCATTAAGACAATTCCGTTCGCTTTGCACTTTCCGCCGAAATCTGGAGGCATTGTGTGTTGAGTAGCATAACCTAACCGTGTTAATTTGTTGCTTTGCTCAGATAACAAGCATAGCGTTAAGTCCCGCACATTTAAAATAAAACTAGATAAAAAGTAAATAAGGGACTATCCTAATTTTAGATTCCCTCTGCCTAACCTCAAATGTATATGGGATATACAAAGAAAATTCGTCATCATCATCACCATCACCTAGTATTACATATACAGAATATAACTTAAAACAAAGACAGAGAGATATTGTATCTGTTACTGTAACATAATTGGTAATTCAAATTTGTATTACTTCAAGTTCGTTACATATGCAGATTTGAATACCTGCAATCCAAGATTAAATGTGCATGTATACAGTCTCTTTGGTATCAAGATAGTGTCTATATATTATTAAGTAACGGAGTGTCTAATAATATGTTCCCTCTACTTACCCTACTATATGAGAAATACAGTGGGAAGCTATAAAAAATAATTATTTGATTTTATTTACAAGTGACAAAAATTATGAATAGCAATCTTAATATTTAATTCACTACACAAAACGCAATGTCTCAAAATTCGGCGGAAAATGGGGAACGGAGTGTCTTAAAACTAGGTTCCCTCTGTCTACCACTCTACTGTTTACAGTTTTGCATGAAATTGTACTTTAGGTCATATATTAAATATTTAACTATTCTACATGAGCTTGAAAATATTGTTAGTCTCGATACAAATATTATAAATTAAATTCCTAATATAATATTCCAACAACAGGTGTTTCTCCCTAAAGCCAACGAGGCCACGTTCCTGAATTTCCACGTTGCTTAACATATTACTAGGCTAAAGCTTACTCCCGCTATTTAATATTCTATCCAAGATAAGTATAAAGATATTAATGTGTGGAATTGAAAGCTCGAGGAACTATGGCTATAAGTGAGGAACAGAGAGTTTATACACTAGGTTCCCTCTGTGCTGATATAGTGTGTGTAATATATTATAGCGTGACGCTATTTATTTATTCAGATTCACCAGTGGTACAGACTTTGAATAAAGTTTACAATAATAACTTTTATTTCTGTATTCCTTATCACTAAATGAAAAACATTGTAAGAAGAGTATCGCATGCGATATAAATAATAAGTGAATATGTACATAATTTTAATTACAAAAGTTGAAGAATGGGAAAATTGACTATACACGCAATGCATATAATGCGCAGCGTTAAGTTGCGCCATTCAACACGAATGTCTCGAATTAAGATAGAAAACGGAGAACAAAATGTCTTATCGGTTTGTTTTGTTACATGCTGAAGCTTGCTTGATATTAAAGTAAATATATGAATATAATAAACAAGAACAGTTATTTCTCTCTAAAACAATTAACGCTAAGTTCCTAAAATAGCCACATAGCTTAACACAGGCTATGAGCTAATAATAATATCTTATCAAAAAGATCGAAGTTCGATGTTCGATGTACGTAATTAAATTACGTTAATGGATGACAGACAATAGAATGGATGGTTCTGTAGATATCTATCTATCCTTGAATGAAATACCGTGTTCCAAAAATAATTCTCATTTGTACTAATTAGCTGGTGGAAGTTCATCAGTGTTATATATTTGTATGACTAAATATAAAGTTTATGGATTATTGTTTGATGTAAATAAATATTGTTAACGTGACAAGTTGTGGGTTCGATTCCCACTCAAGTTAATGAAATATTTAATATTTTCTTTTCTTCGCTCATGTGACGAGTCAAGCGCGGCGATGAGGTCCGCCACTCAACACCAGATTTCAACGGAAAGTGGAGAACGGAAATATATTAACACTGGGTTCCCAAGTACCCTTTGCCTATGGACGGATCTACCTTGCAATATGCGGGTGAAGCTATAAAAAAAACTTATATTTTTATTCCGTATAAAGTTTCCTTGTTCTCAAATGACATTTTTATTCTGTATGAAATACATGAAAGAGTGATACCTTAATCTCGTTGAAGGGCTGTCGAATCGACAAAAAATGAGATCAGAAACGTGAGGCCAATTACAATTGTCTATAAGGAAAACTATAAAAATATAACCCTTTTTACTTGAGATATTGGGTTATAGTAAAAAATATCAAATGTATAGGTTTGTTTTTTTATTTGTCAAAACGACTTACTTATATGAGATTTTATAGAAATACAGTTTGTCGCTCGCCACTTCGTCGATGTAGATTTTATGACTAGGTTCCCAGGTTCCCTTTACTTATATTATTAACCTGCTATGTGCAAAATACAGCATGAAGTTAAAAAAAGACCTTGGTCTAACGACAGCGGAGAAATGAAAACGTATTCCCCTCCGAGTGAGGATCGCATCCACAATCATGACGTTTACATGTAGACTTTCAGCCGCTAAGCCACGACGGTTTCAACAAGTTTTAGTTTAAAAATTTTACTAATTTCAAATTAATATAAATCTATATATATAAAATCGAAAGGTCACTCACTCATCACGAAATCTCAGAAACTATATGTACTAGGAATCTCAAATTTAGCGTAGGAGTTATTTATAGAACGTAGGTGCTCGCTAAGACGGGAATATGCAATATTTAACTTCTAAGGGGTTGTTTTTGGGGTTGAAAGTTTGTATGAAACTTCGTTACTGATGACATTTGTCTTTGTCATTCGTTACTAAATGCTAGGAGTCTCAAATTTTGCATGACCGTCATTTATAGGACGTAGGTACTCAGGGAGATTATTAATAATAACGTAGATCACGTGGGCGAAGCCGCAGGCGGGCCGCTAGTCTTTGATATACATATAACATCGACAAAATATTGAATTATTGGCACCAACGTACCACTAAACAATGTGGGGGAAAAGCTTTCTAATCTCAGCATATTTTATTTAAAATTGTGTAATTAAAAAAGCTAGGCCTTGGCCTTGATGCAGGCGCTAAGTTACCACTTAGAATAACTTAAGAAATGTTTAAGTATCTTCTATATATACTCTCATTCTATTCTATGAATGTTGAAATAAGTTGAATGAAAATATACCCGTGATTAATATAAAATAATATTGAGAATAGAATAAGACCATGGCCGACATGATACAGTGTTTAACTATAAATGCGATGGTTGTGGTTCAAAACCCACTTGGGGGAATGAATTATTTCCATTTTCTCTCCCTGCTAAAATAAACAATGCAGGTTCTAGATTCGATTTCCACTTGAAGTAATGCATATTTAATATTTTCGTTTTCTCGTTCTGATAATAAGGCTTAGAAAGTGGAAAATTCAACAGCATGCCGGTAAAATAAATAGACAAAAACTAACATAAACATTTTTCTTAAAATCTTTTACAGTTCGTACAGAATCGAACTCACAATGTCCTCCATCATATGGTCAGCCAATCTCTGTCCACTAGACCTAGATGACGTCAAAAGATAAATAAATATAATTAGAACAATCTAAAATAGAAAAGTAAATATCACAGCGAAGTTAAATCTATGTTATATACACAGCAATCTAACCTTTGCGAGACATAACGACGGCAGTGACATACGATACTAAATGTCACCCAATGAAACGCCAGCGAACGCAGTTGATAAGCAAATGGGAACGAGAGTGGGTGATCTAAGTTACAAGCTGTAAGAGAGAAAGTAGAAAAATAATCGAAATGAGAACATCCTTCTTTTTGAAGTCGGTTAAAAAATTTAAATGTTGAAAAAATTTAAGGTCTTTGGATCGAATACGCTCTTGGAAGCCGTCTAACGAGAGGATAGAGAATTTACAAGATTTTTGATACCGTTTTGATAAACTGGAGGCATTGCATGTCGAGCGGCGGGGCTCAACGATGCGCCTTGCCCCAAAGACTTACCTGAATTAAAATTTTTGACATAAAACATTTTTGTATATTTTGTTTACATATTATTAAAAAGTTTACATATTATTAAAAAGTATAAATATGTTTTTTTTAATTTCGACTCTGTCATGATAAGTCTTACATTTTATCGCTATCAAAGCTAAACGCGGCGTTGAGCTCCAGAGTTTACCAGTCAACCTACAATGTCCATTGAAAGCGAAAAAAAATTACTATCCATCATAATTTCATGAAAAGAATTAAACATAAAACAAATGGAATTGTTTTAGACACAACAATTCAGAAATTGATGAAACTAAAGTATAAATAATTCTTCTTGTAACTTTAGGTAGAACGAACTATTTTCAGTTTTCACGAAATTGTGGCTCTGTTTCTTCATTAAGGGAATTAAATTGCCAGAGGGAATAAAATTTATTCAGAACTACTCGGATACTATTTTAAATTATTACAAGAATAATAAACATTTTAATCTTACAATTGTGACTAAAATCTTTTATAGGTATACTATACAAGACTGAGGCCGTCTTGGCATAGTGGCAAATGCGAGCGACTGTAAACGCTGTGGGTTCGATTCCCACATGGGGAAATAAAATACTTAACAGTTTCATTTTCTTGCTCTGGTAAGACAAAGCGTGGCGTTGAGTTACATCACTCAACACGCAATGACTTCAGAATTCGGTGGAAAGTGGGGAGCGGAGTATCTCAACATTAGGCTCCCCTGGTACATCGCCTACCTTGGCATACGGGAAATTTTGGAAAATATTTAAAATTAAACTCAACAGAGTGGGAATCGAACTCACAACCATCCCACTTACAATTACAGACTTACAGCTTACAGCTGCTTTAGCTGCCATAGCTGCCTTTTCCAGCTTCTCCCATAATCTCCATCCCACATGACTTGCACCACAAAGCTACATTATATTATAATGGGCACAGGTACGGATGCTGACGCAGACGTAATTGTGTACGCCATTGTGAAAAGTTCACTGTTCTACAAAACAATAAGTAGTTTTGAGTGGAAGTGAAATACAAGTTTACTTTAAGTTGTATTATAGTGATTGTTCGGGCGTGACTCGTTCAAGTAGCTTTTGTTGCTTAAATTCCTTGGTGAAGTCATTTTTGGGAGTGTATGAGATTTGTATAACAAAATGTGCTAAGAATAATAAGTTTTTTTGCTCGATTTAAGCAATTTTTTTGGGATTGTCCAAGATATTATTATTATCGAAAATAATTGACCTATCTATGAATAGAAGTTTACTTTTTACATTTATAATTTTCTTAAATTAGCAATACATAAATAATATTGCTTTCAATCCTTTTTAAAATGTTAGTAGTTTGTTAGTAGTTTAAAACAGCAATAAAAGATACTTGCAATTTTTCACTTTCCATTCCCAACTCGAGGAAGTGAAATATTTATAAAAACGAAATGCATCGAGTTTGCTTTACCAAATGTAAAAAAACATAATTTTAATCTAATAATTAAAGGAGAACCTCATAATGTGTCGGAATCAGCTATTTTCTTAGGTGTTACTATAGATTCCAAACTCCAGTGGAACGCTATGGAGTATTCTTGGTTTGCCACTACAAAAATTTAAAATATCTGTAAAAAAAATTCTCACAAGTAAAGCGTATTACACTGTTCAAGAATATCTAGAGGATAAGCATGTATGGAATTAATGTCTATTGAATGTAATGCAGGATAGCTGCCAGCTAATGTAATAGATTGTACCATTGATTTTGAAAAGAGCAACTGTTGAGTTTGTTGCCGGCTCTTCTCAGCAGAACTGCCTTCCAAACCGGTGGTAGCTTTTTGTTCATATGTTCACTCGACGATTCAAAAGTGCTTATAATAATTGCCTATTTGAATAAAGAATATTTTGAATTTGAATTTGAATTTATGTACATTTATATTTTCATTTCTTCGCTCTTATGTCGAGACAAACCACGGCGTTGAGTTCCGCCACTTATCACGCAATGCCTCCAAAATCCGGCAAAAAATGGGGACAGACAGAGTGTCTTAACATTAGGTTCCTTCTGCCGACCCTGCTGCGTTCAGGATACAGCGTGAAGCGGATTTTGAAAATATATACACAAAATTCATTACACCACATTCATAAGTCCAATTAGTCAAGGAAAACTTACAATAATGTTCCCCCAATACATATTTTCATACAAACACAAACCTCAGCTCGACTAACAAGTTTTATAAGCGTGTTACTAGTTCGTTGAAGTTCCGATTAGATTTCGATATCGATAGAAAGTTGAGAAGCGATTGAACCATATTCACTTCATTATATTCTTTTTATCGGATTTTCGGCACACACGAGTACATACATATGTTGTTTAACGTGGTACTATGTTGATATACTGAGAAAAATATTATGTTATATATATGTATGGCTATTTAAGGTCGCTATAGCGCAAAAGTACAAGCGTGCGACTATTAATGGAAAGGTTGTGAGTTTGATTTCCATTGGAGAAATGAAATAATTAATATTTTCAATTTATTCTTAGCTAATAAAAGGGAAGACCTGGAAACCAGGTGTTTATATAATTCATAAACAATGTAGGAAACAGCTAAATTAAATATATTCATATATTTAATTTAAAAAAAACATTTCAATAAAAATCCCTTAAGTAACCAGTAAGTAAAGAGATAAGGGAAAATGTTGAACGTATCTTAAATCAGACCTGTTTCCCCCATCGCTCGGCACAAATTACAGTGGTCACCGAAATGACCAGTCATTGCCCACTGCTCTCGGTCTGTCTTTAAGCTGGGGATACACTTGGCCAAAAAATATATTCTTCCGTTACCGACAGACAGACAGATGTCCGCAGAAATCTGGGATTTGGCGTACAGATTATAAAACTTCTTAAAAACTTAATATTTATTTATTTACGCAAATGTTTTGTTTTCTTCTTGCGAAAGGAAACATAGTGTCAAGATATTTCGTCTCAGAATTTTTTGTAACAGTGTCTATGTACTTACTACTAACCCTAAAACATGACAATGTTTACCCTAAGACATTTTATAGGCGAAGGTAGTATTTTAACTGGATCTGTTTTCAATATTTAATATCCTCGTCTTAGTTGCCAGAGATTTCCTAGCCTTGCGCGGCATAGAGTTCTGCCACTCAATATGCCATGCCTCCAGAATTTGGCGGAAAGTAGGAATCAGAAGTATTTTAATGTTAACGGGTTGTCTTAACTCCAGGTTTCCAGATTACCATTGCCTATACTGTTACACGCGGTATACAGCGTGAAGCTATAAAAAAAACAATATAGTCAGATATGAAATAACGTATAAATATTTTTAATAAGTAAATGGTAAAAAAAGCTTTAACTTTAACTTTTAAATTCATTACAATGTTTGATATATCTACATATATGGTATCTACAAGTATCTTACTGCTCAAAATCTTAAATGTACGCTGTCTGAGATGTAATGCTAATCTTAAGATTAAACGAACAGCAGCTCATCTCACATCTGTGTAGTTAGTTAGTTCAGTTTCTATTACTAAGTCTTCCTTTACTAACTTACTAACTGACAGACAATGCATTGACGAAACTACTATAAGAAAGTCGAAGGAAGTATAGTGGAGAATTCAGAGAGGATTAATTAAAGTTGTAGTTTTTAATGGAACGTAAAAAATCGGGATTTTCCATGTCAGACTCTCGTAAATAAAGTTGGGGGCGATAACAAGTATTTTAAATTAACAGACTAAGCGATGCCTAATATCTTACGGAAAAAGTGGAAAATGAAAATGACCTTCCTATAATAAGCAATTTCTTTCGACAAACAAGTTATACTTCCCAATCGTAACATAGAAATCAAAAATAAGATATCACGAAACATGATAAAACATGAAAAATGAATGCAAATCCACCCTCGTGTATCACTGCCTATCTAATCCCTTAGCTAAACGTACCCCATAATTACCGGCTGGCTGGATAGACGTATCTACGACAATCACACTGTCGAGTGGCGCCATTTGGTGATTGAACATATATCTACGGCATTATTTTATTTATGTACAATTTTGTTTTGTTTTTTAGCTTCAAGGTATAATCCACATAGCAGAGTAGGCAGAGGGAAGAGAGAAGCCTAGTGTTAAAACACTCCGTTTCTCACTTCCCATCGGATTCTTGTGGCGTTGCATATTGAGTGGTGTAACTTAACGCCACGCTTTACCTCGTTATTAGAGCAAGGAAATTAGAATATTAAATATTTGTAGATATTTTGCGTTGCCTAATCTCCCTCAAACTTATGAGACATTGTGTGTAGAGTGGCGAAACTCAACACCGCGCTTTATGTCATTACTAGAGCGAAAGAATGAAAAAAACTTGAGTTGGAATCGACACCACTACTTGCCTTTAAAACCAGGCGCTAACCCGCCGTGCTACGACAGTAAATTTTATTTCTTTTTACATTGGGTAAGAAATTCTATCAATAAATTAAGATATACGTCGACAGGATTGGAAAAAGAGGCATGATTAGACAACTTCTTCCGCTGACTCACGGCCGAAGTTTTTACCAAGATTGACTTGACGACTTAATTATATTCGTTTTTGTGTAAGAAAATTAAATGTTGAACAAAATCTATGTGATTCTTGTGAGCTTCACGTTTTTGTTCGCATATAAAGGAAGGCACAGGGAACATTCATTCGGGTTCCCATTTTCCGGAGTTAGTTAGTTAGTTACGGAGCTCAAAACCAGCTTTACCAGAGCGGGGAAAATTGAAATAATTTAAAACATAATCATTCCTCCAAGCAGGAATCGAGCCTGCAATCATTGCATTTATATTTAGACACGATACCACTGCGCCACTACGGGTTCAATTCATATAGAAATTTTCTATAACAAGCTAAGTTATCCTAAGAGATTTAGATCTCACATCTTTTGGATATCGTCCAAACGCTGCAAGCTAGTCGATAAGTTAGTACCTATATATTGCGTCGAGTCAAAAATTCTATATAGATGCTACAATTTTAAAATTAATTATTTTATTATATACTAGTATATATTTATTTCAAAATATTTATATAATATTGCAAAATGTAAATATTACTATTATTAAAATTGATAAAAATAGGACCCTTCTAGATGTATGCAATGCTTATAGACCTATGAGAAAATTTTGTGAAAATTACATAAATTTTTTTTTATTAAAGTGGATAATTACAATTTTTTTCAATAGTCAAGATGCTATCCAAAAAAAAGAAAATATATTTGCATGTACATTTCTTTTATTTAATTTCTTTTTTCTGGTTCACATTGTATCTGGCATACCTATAGCAAAGTAGGCAGAGAGAACCTAATGTTAACATATCGTTCCCCACTTTCTGCCGCTCGAGGCATTGCGTGTTTGATTGACGGAACACAACACCGCGAAATGAAAATATAAAATATTTCATTCCCCTCGAGTGGGAAGAAAATAGAATATATATTAACAATACAAAATCCATTAACATCAAAGGAAAGACTATAATTTTCTAAAATATATGAAGTATTTCTAAATTCATCTAAAATATACAAATATAGCAGACGGCGGGATGAGAAATTATTTATACACCATTAGTCCCCTGGCATTCGAGACTCACTTATATTCTAGTGCCAGAGTTTATTTTTAGTTTATATTTGTTACGATTATAGATTTGATTCTCCGTTGAGGCAATATGAAATTATTGTAGCTTGACGCTGTATCTTGCACATAAGCAAAGGAACCTGGAGACCTAAAGTTAAGACAATCCATTCCCATTAAGACACTTCCGTGCCTCATTTTCTCCAGAACTCACGAGGCATTCCGTTTTAAACACCGTGCAAGAAAATGAAATATTGAATATTTTCATTTCCTCTGGAAGCAAAACAAAACGTGGCGTTGAGCTCCGCCGCTCAACACCCAATGCCTCCAGAATTCAGTATAAAGTGGGGAATGGATTTTTTTTAATGAGAACGGAATATCTTAACACTAGATTCCTAGATTCCCTCTGCCTACCCCGATATGCGTGAAATACAAGCTTGAAGCAAAAAAGAAAATGAAATCACTTGTAAGAACCGTTTCTTAGTATTGAATACTTTTTAAAGAAATCCTATATCGCTTACAGACAACAAATTAAATTAAAAACAAACCTCATTTAATATTCTTCGAAATATTTTTCCAAGCTTATCAATTATTATAAAAAACATTATTATTACACTCGAGAAAAATATATATTTATCCCATATTGTTTTGTCGAAAGTCGTATCTACGGGGAATTAATTTCGACGGCCTACACAATATCTATCTATACTTATAATAAAATCGTAAGAAGGTCGGTGACTGTACTTGGAAGATATTTAAAAAACAAGTTATTTGGGAACCTTTATTAACTTAGTAGAACCCAAAACAATGATTTTTAAAATTTTTGTCTGTTTGTCTGTGCGTTTGATTTCGCTAATCTCAGAATCGGCTTAACCGATTTAGATACAGCTTTCACTATTGGATTCTGGCAAGCTCTAGAAAACATCTAGGGTTTATTTTGTTACAATCGGTTAGGTCAATTTTTCTTAAATACACTTAAATACACATTTGTATAATTCAAGCGAGCGTAGCCGCATGGGCCCACTAGTTAATAATGAAATCAAATATAGGTAACCTTATTAAAACAAAGCAATACAATTATATCACTTCAACAAAATAATCTATCTGTTAATTAGTATACAAAATTTAATTGGAACTCTATAGTTAATACATTTGTATAGTTGTGTACTAACTGTACACATAATTAGATATTAGTTAAAATTGCATAATTAACTCTGTTGATGTCTAATTATATGGAAGTATTGACATCAATTCTGTACTAATTAGTTTTGATCAATAGTAATTTATATATTTGACGTATAAAATTGTCTATTGAAGCTGGCGGCACAGCTGTTTATGTAATTGCATTGGTTGTGGGACCGAAGCCTGTTCTGAGGAAAAACATAATTATTATTTCGCTCTGGCAGTAAAATAAAGCACGCCGTTGATATCCACCAAACGATATGAGCGCAAAATTGGGCCAGGCAGAGGCCTATCCTGCTGCCTCCTGTATATACCCACAGGAACATATTTTAACTCTCTTTATCCGTAGACTTTCTATAACAGTCTTCTGTATCATTCTTACGTTGTGAATTCTTCTGTAACATTATTCTACTATTGTAATGATAAAATATGATAATAGTGATGATAATTTACCAAACACTGCCTAGACAATGAATAAATTAAAGCATAATAGGCAGAGAAATCCTGGGAACCTAGTGCTAAGACATTTCTGTTCCTCACTCTCCGGTAAATTCTGGAGGCATTGCATGTTGAGAGATGGAACTTAACGCTGTGCTTAGCCTCGTTACCAGAGCGATGATCAAAATATTAATTGAAAGATGATCCGGTACATGAATTAATAATTTACAATACACCAACTGTGAGTATTTTCAAATAATATGTTTAATTATTTAACCATATATTATACGAAGTAATGTCTTCCTAAATGATTGATATCATTATTTAATGAAAGTAATGAATTACATTACGTGTTTTTAAGTCATCATTTCTCATTATTGCTGTCGTACCGAATGTAATAAGTTGACGTTATACGTGATTTATCATAAACTAGCGACCCTCTTGCGGCTTCGCCCGCTTTTACTACAGGATTATTCATGTAATGTATGTTTGCAAAGCACTTAAGATAATGTGGAAATTAATAAAACCCTAATGCAACCCGCATTTTTGTAGTTTCAATAAGGATTTTCCAATTGTTTTACGCAGCAAGGATTTTTTAGTAGGTACCGTAATTTTAAATCTGTGCTACTAATCTTTTCAAGTACTTATTAAAATATATTTAAATGACTATTTTTAGATAGTTAAATGACTATTTTTAAACGGAAGAAATTATAAACAAAAACCTACCTACTACTAACTACTACAAAAAATGTGAAACCAAATATATCGCGCTTAAATAATACATTCAACTCAAAATCTTCGTTGCTATAGAGGCAGCCGGGTTTTTTTTTTTTCAAGCTTTTCTGTCTCTGATGAAAAGCAAGCACGACGTGGCTGCCTGTGAGGAAAATTAAATATAGAATGCATGGGCCGGGAATCGAACCCGGGCGCCCGCGTGGCAGGCGATTCTACCACTGAACCACCG
>HE671411.1:26808-42787 GCA_000313835.2 Heliconius melpomene melpomene | reverse complement strand
TATTATATTTTAGACAGAAAAATGATCACTACACGTTATTTTTAAAAGATACGAATATGCTCTCGCGGACTTTTTTGTAGATCTTATTAAGAGGAACAATACTCCAGTACATTTTTTTCATGTAGTACTTACCATTAGAGCAGCGCATGCGCGAAAGTGTCTCAACGGGTAGGACTTTATACACATTTATCGTATTTATGATAATTTACATAAGAATGTACAAATAATAAACTATATATAAACCTTCTACGAAAAACACTCGACTTAATGGTGAAGACCACATAAAAATCCGTTGGGTGGTTTAGAAGAAGAAGAGTTAGAAACAACAAACAGACACGAAAAGCGACTTTGTTTTATAAGATATAGGATTAATTAATTTATAATAACAGTAACATATCCAGAATTTGGCGAAAAGTAGAGAGCAAAATGTCTTAAAACTATTCTCTCTACTCTTTTACATGTAGAATAAGCCTAAAGCTGAGAAAAATACGATAATATTTTACTACTGCCAATACACTACAATTATTTAGTTATATTTTATTAATATATACTATTCTATATTTACATACATCCTTCCATTTTAAAATTCCTTCCACATATTTTGGGTAACAATCCTCAATTACCAGGAAATATTGGGTGAACTATACCAACTTCCATTTGATGACCATCGAAGCTATGCCCTTCCTCCATAATAACAGTGAATAACTTATGAAATGAATACACTGCCATATCGATCGCTGTCTCGACACTCTAGAGACAAGTTGGGTTATACGATAGGACATTTGTATACGAATTTCAATACACTTCTGGACAAAGGAATTTGGTATGTGATGTTCTGTATGTAAAATAAGGGTTGGTTGTAGTGTGTTTGTTTAGAGATGTTTTCTTTTATTTTTTTTTACTTTTTTTACACTTACATGACATTTCATTTACTCGAGTGGGAATCGAATCTACAATGTACCGTATTTACAGTCGTACCCTTTTCTACCTTTGCTTCACGACTGGCCTCAATTTATTGTTTGACTTGAATAACTTTTTTTATCTTCGATGTACTGAATTCTGCTATTCATCGGACATGAAACTCGTCAGAATATGGGGGGACGAAATGTCTGTTATTCTGGGAAAAACGTAAATCGATATAAATCAATATACGCTTTCACTGAGGTAAAAAATAAATGTAAAATTATTTCACATGCCATGCTTGCATGGTTTTGAAAAATTCGAAAAGTCAAACAAAATATCTTGACGTTAATGTTTTCTCTATCCACCAAACAAACACCATACAAATACCCGCAAAGCTATTAAATATTTCAGAAGCTTGTGACGTCACAAAGTCACTATTAATAATAACAACTTTAGTCAAAATTACAGCATTATTTGAAATTCCTAAGCAGACTAGCTGTAAATATTTGAAGTATCATAATACGACGATGATGGAGCTTGTGTATTATAGCTTATAGCTTTATGGAACAAAGCTATTATGTAAAATTAATATAAGATTAAAGTAGTGAAGGTTGCGGGTTCGAATTTAGTTGAAGTAAATATATGTTGTTTTTTAATAGGTAGGCAGAAAGAATGTAAAGGGAGTATATATCTACCACTAGATTGATTTTGCTTCCTCTTGCATATATGATTGATGCCACTGTGGTTCAGTCTTAATATAAGCGCGAAGATTGCGGGATCGATTCCCATTTACGAGGATGATTATATTTCAATTATTTTATTTGGGGGAACGGAATGAACTTAACTTAGTTCCTATATCTAGCTTTCTGCGGAATACAAAGTGCAGTATAAAAATAATAAATATTCTTATTATTTAAATAATAAATACTGACAAATAACAACCAGCTGTAATCATTTCTACAGAAGATATGTGAAAATGAAGTATACATAAAAACACTTCAGGGTAGATTCATTTAGGTTCATTTTAGAAAATTAAAAAAAAAACTATGGACTACAGTTTGTACGTTACGAGCCCTGAGTTTAAAGTAGGTATATTATATAGGCACATTATATATTTATATATATATATATGAGAATTGAATCTATATACTCGAGGTACTTTATTAAAAATATATGAGCGATACATTTAATTAACAACAGGCTGAGATATTTTTGAAACGAAATTTCACAAAGTAATTGTAGTAATTTTAGTTTCATATTTAATAAATTACTCTTAGAAGTCTTCTTTCGATGTTTAATTAATGAAAGCCGTTTCATTAGAGTTTATACTTAGTTTTAGTACTTACATCTTCTAAACTGAAAATAAATCATAAATATATTTAATAAATATTCATATAGTTCAAGCGGGCGAAGCCACCTAAGGAGCTTGAAATTCCAATAGGAGCGTCTCCACGCAAGCAATATTGTTGGTGTACATGTATGTATGTATGTATACTGTATATATATAAAATCTAAATAATTATGTCTATAATGTTTTCTAACGTATCTCCTTTTTACTACAAAGTAAATTGAATTATAGTACAAAGTAAGGTATAAAAACAATACACAAAACTAAAAAATTCTCAGAAAATCTGCTTTGATATCACTATTACAAGAAAATATTTTAATAGGAAACCTTATATATTTTAATAAAAAATACAAATGTATTTGGTAAATTTCTTTGTTATACCTTTAATGGTTTCAACGAAAAAAAATAATACTTCAATTTTTGATATCTCTATAAATGGGAATGAAGTAATTTTATTATATATTTTTTCTCTTGTGAATAAATAAATATTTCACAATTTATATTTTTATTGATAAAAAAAGTAGAAGCATCATGTAGTATAAGCCTATCTAGCCTATCTGTGCGTAGAAACGTGGAATTTGAACAGATGTTTACTTTCGTAATCTGAACATCCACTAAGAAGGGATTTTGTAAAATTTTAACCCTAAGGGGGTGAGATAGGGGTTGAAAGTTTGTATGGAAAAAAAAAATCTACACCGATTCTTACAAAACTTGAAATTTAGATTTTTAAAAGTATTTAATTGAATACGTGTTTCATAGTTTTCAAGAATTCTCCCGCTAAGGGTGCAAATAAGGGGTTGAAAGTTTGTATGGGAAAATTCTTTAATCGCCACAGATTTTTATAAAATTTGATATTTAGATTCTTAAAAATATTTAATTGAACATATGTTTCATGGTTTTCTAGAATTCACCCCCTAAGGGTGCAAATAAGGGGTTGAAAGTTTGTATGGTAAAATCTTTAAATCGCCACCGATTTTTATAAAATTTGAAATTTAGACTCTTAAAAATATTTTATTGAACACATGTTTCATGGTTTATTAGAATTCACTCCTAAATAAGCTAGCGAAGCTGCGCGCGTCCGCTAGTCGTTTTATACAGGGTGGAATTGTCAGCACCACTTTAAATGAAACCACAGTTTTAACTACTCTATAAAAGCCTAATATAATTCGGAAAAAAAAAATCCCAAAAATGCAAAAGTTATTTTTTCAAACAAAATAAATAATAAAATAATCGTTCTAAAATAAAACGCCATTTGTAAAGTATATCATAGGCACGCACACACATACCTGTCAAATTGGAAACGTCACACACGTATGTGTGCGTCACACGAAATACAGGTATGGATAAAAATCGTGAAATGAAAAAAAATTCCTACATCCAAACTGTTGAAGTACCTTGTTTAATTTCTTAGGTGTGGGTTTGAAATATATTACCCTATATGCAGTTTCCATAAAAGAAGCGCTGCCTCTTCCACCCTGTATATCGTTCCATACATTCACTTATTCACTCTTAGAAACAGAAAGATAATTTTGTTCGCAACACGCCATTAATATAAGAGCCACCGGCGAGTTTAGACGTGTTGGTAATCTGTCATAGTAACAGTAGTAATGCCTGATTTCATTCACAATAAACTTAATGTTTTTAGAGTTCCGTACATCAACAGGTAGAAACGGAATCTCTATATCACTTTGTTGTCTGTCAAAAATGATATCAAACTGAAATTAATATCAAATATTCATGGTAGGCCACGATAGCCTCAACTAAAGGAAACATTTTCGGAAATTTTATCTTAGTGCTCCCATAAGACAGTCAGTCACTTAGTAACGAAAGTTTTATACACAGATAGACACAGATTTAAAAACAAGCTATTGCTTATTCTTGAAGACCAGAACCCCCAAATAACCTGCATATTTGAGGATTACTGCTAATGAGTTTCTCACTGGATTTTCTCTTCTTGCAGGACTTACTTGATATTTTTATGTCTCTCTGAAAACGCCAAAGGTTTTGAGTTCTATTCCCATTCGAGAAAATTAAATATTTAGTATTATCATTTCCTCGATCATATTCTCAGGGGCCCTACCTTGCTACATCATACTTGGATGGTTTAAGAAGAGAAGCCGATGTGAACGAAAGATCGTATACCAATACATCTTTAATTTAACCTTATAGATGTAAGTAATAAAAATTCTATTCAATGTTCGTATTCTATTGATATTCAAGGAATTGCTGGGCGTCAACGTCGTCGTCGTTTCCAATAAGCATTCTAGTGAACTTTCATGTATTTATGTATGTGTGGGCACTTTGAACATTATTCTGAAGAAATTGAGTATATTTTTTTATATGTAGAGACATACGTTACATATAAGTTCGATTATCTCACTTGGTCCGTTGGAAAAGATTCTTTCTATCTATAATAGGCACGACAGCTATTAAAAAATAGTAGAATTAATAGATTATAAAACATGCAAAATTAGAATGTTTTTAATCTTTATTTCTACAGACATATAATAAATGTTGGAATTATAATAATATTTTTCTCAACAAAATAATTCCTAAAATATGTTATTGAGCCCGTCATGGTACAGCTGCACAGTTGCTCATCGTCTGACTGTAAGAATACGACAGTTGTAGGTTTGATTTTCACTCTAGATAATAAATTATCTCCGTTTCCTAATTCTAGCAAGCCAGCAGCTCTGGTTAGCAACTGGACACAGCGTTGTGTTCCACTACTTAACACGTAACTTCTTGATCGAATAACGTAACTTCTTAATACTAATAGCGCCCTATGGAACCTACACAAGACAGTGCAGAAACTAACAAAGAAAAGTACTTTTATGCTTCCATTCTCGATGGTAAATTCGTTACAAGAAATTTAGTAGATTTAACCCGTGGACAGCGGTTGGTAGAGGATAATCCTTAATTTAGGGTTAGCTACAGTACACACTCGTATACGTTTCAGTAAAACAAATTACAGAACATATCGTCTACGTTGTTTTATGTTTCTTGATACTAAGTACAACAAAATTGTGATAGAATTACTATTGGAATTTTGTTAATGTCGATGATGTTATTATATTTTTCGATTTTGTGGATTTTGGAAATATATCTTAGGATTCGAGGTCAGCGATTGTGAGAGGGATTGTTAGGTTGTGAGTTCGATTCCTATTTGATGAATAGTTTTTTTTTCGCATATTTGTTCGCTCTTGTACGATTCAAAATCTATTTTGAAATATTAATAGCAATAACAAAGTTAAATATGCATATATTTTCGGGACTCTTAAAAAGGTAATACGGCGTTTAATTCCGGGACTCAATATAATGTGATTTTAAAATTTATCTATACGGAAAATACAGCATCAATATAACAAATTATAATAATATTATTTTGCGAATTTATTTGTTGAACCACGTAAAATATAATTAAGGAGGAATAAATTAATTTGTTTGTGAAAACACATTCGGTGTTATTTCACTAATAATTTACATTGAAATTATAATTTTATATATTAAACGAATTACTTATTAAAAGAGTCCTTTCACTTAATTATAATTTTAATTGTTTATTTTTTTATATAATCGAGGTCAGTCATGACACAAGTGTGACTGTAAACGCGATAGGTTGTGAGTTCGATTCCAACTCGAGCAAACGAAATATTTAATATTTTCATTTCTTCGCTCAGATGTCGAGGCAAAGCGCTACGTCAAGTTCCGCCACTCAGCACACATCACCTCCAGAATTCCGCGGAAATTCGAAAACAGAAGTGTCTAAATTGACCGGAGTGTCTTAACATTAGGTTCCCAGGTTCCCTCAGTCTATATGCGGGATACAGAGCGACATTGAAAGTAGACACTACTAGTACAATAGTAAATTCACTTATATCATTGCTTATCTTTCCACTAACCACGGTAAAACGTTAAGCATTACGCAGACTACACCCAACAATTTAGCAGTCACGCTCAAAATTCATCCCCAAAAACATTTTCACCTTGAAAACCGCCAAAAATAACCGAAAATTTCACAAGAGTTTGTATTCATAGCCGTTATCCGGCTCCAAAATGCGCTACCTCCATTAAAGTTATACTTAGGTGAGATTAAACTTCTCGGGCTAAGTACACGCCGAGAACATTCTAAACTTAAAGTTAGGGGGGCTTAGCTGGCTTTTTTAAGTGAAGCTGGAATTTTCTTTCATCTACTTTTACATGTCTTTGGTATCTTGGAAAGGACAGTATATGGTTTTGTTCAGATATTTATATTATAAATAGCGGATTTTTCTATCTTAGTATCTAAAATTAATATATTAATTAATAATTTGTCTGAATAGTTTGGTATTTCATAATTTATATTGAGTTTTGTTGGTATAATTTAATATACTAAAAATCAAAATAATTCTAATTTATATTCTAATTTAAAATACAACGGAAAAGAAAAAAGAAAAAGAAAGCTGGATATAAGAAGGAGGATATATACAGGCTGGAATTGTCAGCGCCACTTTAAATGAAACCACAGTTTTAAGTACTCTATAAAAGTCTAATATAATTCGGAAAAAAAATAATTCTCGAAAATGAAAAAGTTTTTTTTTTCAAACAAAATAAATAATAAAATTATCGTTTTAAAATAAAACGCCATTTGTAAAGTATAACATAGGCACGCACACACTTATCTGTCAAATCGGAAACGTCGCACGCGTATGTGTGCGTCACACGAAATACAGGTATGGATAAAAATCGTGAAATGAAAAAAAATCCTACGTCCAAGCTGTTGAGGTACCTTGATTATTTTTTTTATTCTGGGTTTGAAATATTTTACCCTATATGCAGTTTCAGTAAAAGAAGCGCTGCCTCTTCCACCCTGTATATTATACAAAATATTTACATAAATTATATTCGTATATATAAGCGATATTATTGTAAAGTTTCATCTAATTTTGTTTAGTAGATATGGTGTGAAAGCAGAACAAACATCCATCCATCCTTCCTAACTTTCACATTTAATATTACTAGGAAGTAGGACAATGCACAGGCGTTTAAGTTCCTAATTATTACTTTCTTTGTTAAGTTAAAGTTTTAACTTTGAAATTTAAGTTGTTATACTAACTGTGATGATTACTTCAAAGTACGTTCGTAAGTACGAGTTAACAATTTATTCGTACTACAATAATAACTATATATTTAATATATCTTGTTATTATTATTTTATCATACAAAAATTGTGTGTTTTTTATTTTTGTATGATAAAATAATAATATAACGAGCGAGACGAGAATTTTGTAATAACAAAAAATAAGCAACTTAACTCATAGTTTATAAAATTATTGCGCAGAGATATCTAATAACATACTTGTATCTCATATTAAATAATATTTTTTTATCATCTTACCGTTTCAGCCATGTAGGCAGAGGGAACCTATTGTTAAAGCTTTCCATTCTCATTTACAACACAATTTTAGAGATATTGCGTGTTGAGTGGCGGAACTCTACGCCTTCTTACCACGAGGAAATGAAAACTCCCGTGAGTAGAAATTGAACCCACAATCCTCTCATTTATAGTCAAATACTGTGCCATTTAAATTCTGTATATGTATTTTACATAATATATATAAACTACGAAGGTTCTAATCTATTTTCAGATGCAGATAGTAGCTCTCGTATCGTATACCATCGATGTACCTAATATCAGATAGGACGTGACGGTTAAGGAATCGAATTTACCAGCTATTATAGTAATAAATATAAATTTATATTAAAATATTTTATCTTTTTTAGAATGTACATACATATTTTATGTACAAAAGATAACAAAGAATATTATTAATTTAATTTGATTGAACACACTAATCTCAGAAACTACTGGTTTGTATTGAAAAAATATTCCTATTGGAAAATCCATTTATCTTGAAAGATTTTTTTCCCTTTTTTTCTAAGATCAATCATGGTGCCGAGACACAGACGTGTGACTGTAAATGCGACAGGTTGTGAGTTGGGGTTGTGGGGTTGGGGGGTAGTGGGGTTGTGTCAATTCACACACAAGTAGACTATATTACAACAAAATAAGAATATAATATATTTTGGTTATAACCACTAAGCTAAGTGGCCTGTTACAGAGGTACAAACAGTTGGCAATTCAGCACACGCGTTACTTTAACGAGTTGGTATCTTGCTTCATTTGTAAGGCTATTTAACTTTGACATGTATGTAAACTTGCCTTCCCTCTGAGTATCTGGGAAGAGAACCTAATATTATGTTATTTTATATATAAAAGAAATAATATATAATAATATATATAACTAGCAGCCCGCCCGCGGCTTCGCCTGCGTGAGCTACATTGTTATTAATTTCTGTCTCCATGATTACCTACGTCCTATAAGTGACGTCCATGCAAAATTTGAGACTCCTAACATTTGTAGTAACGAAGTTTCATACAAACTTTCAACCCCAAAAACAACCCCTTAGAAGTCGAATATTACAAATTCCCGTCTTAGCGAGCACCTACGTCCTATAAATAACTCCTATACAAAATTTCAGATTCCTAGCACTTGTAGTTTCTGAGATTTCGTGATGAGTGAGTGACCTTTCGATTTTATATGTATAGATAATAGCTTCACTGTGTATGGCACACGCCAGGGTAGGTAGAGTAACTCCGTTCTCCACTTCCTGCCGAATTCTGGAGGCATTTGTGGTGAGTGGTAGACTCAATATCGCGATTTGCCTCGACACCAGAGCGAAGAAATGAGAATATAAAATTAAAAATAAATATTTCCTTTTGTAGAATGGGGATCGAACCCACAACTAGTCGATTTTCGATCCACACTACGATTGGCCTCAACTTATTTAATATCAAAATCAAATATACTGAAATGAACAACTCAAACTTTCAATATAAACACAAACAGACATACATACGCTTTAGAAATCATAATAATTAAGTAACACATTGGAGTTATAACGCAATTACACTAAGTTGGTAACTTGTATGTGCTTAGGAAATTCGTTGCGAAGTTAAGGGTGGAGTTAAGTAAACTGTACCCCTTGGTTAGACGCTAATGTAATATGATTCTAATGAAAACTCTAAATCTGGTCATTATTGATATAGTATATAATATATTTGGGGTACAATAATTACATATATGGATTTCTAAGTATAATCTAAGTTGAGGCCTTCGTAGCGCAGTGAAACAACGTCTGGTTACATATGTGATAGTTGTCGTTTCGATATCCATTCAGGGGAATAAACTATTTTCACTTAGTTGCTCTGGCAAAACTGGTATTAATCCCGGTGTTTTTGTAGTCAACCCTTACTGTAATTTGGAAAGGTTCGCAAAACAATTTGGGAATCCAAATCAAAGTGTCTTGTCATTAGATTTTTTATGCTTTCCCTATACTAGCTATATGTGGAGCTAAGCGGGAAGTCAAAGGAGAAGAACAAAAAATATAGAAATAGGTATTATAAATCCATTATTTTTGGTCTTTACGTGTGTAGTGGCGGAACTCAAGGCCTAAATATTTCATTTCCTCGAGAAGGAATCGAACTCGCAACCTGTCGCGCGGGTATATATCCTTATAGTCACACGCGTATACCCCTGTGCCACGGCTGGTCTCAAAATAAAAAGCCTCAGATTAAATTTCATGACAAAAATACTTTTTATATTAACTTTTTTTAATATAAGAACTTAATAATTGAATTGCCTTGTAGAAGAAATTAGGGCAAGCTGAGGCATGAATATATTTTAAAATGCCACTTTCAACTATTAGAACTGCAACCTTTGGACATTTTTTTTTCTTTGAAACGAATATATTATTTGAAACCACACCGTCTTTCATATAATCTGTACAAATAAAGTAAGTTTTTAATATTAGTTATTCTTTTTAAGTTCAGAGGAGTGATTTAGATTTATAATCTAAATCCATTTATATTATATTTAGTACTTATGAAGTAACATCTAAATATTATTCATGTCATTGCAGAGAGGAATATCGTCTGGCTGTAATCGCAATGGTAGCGGGTTCGATTAACGGGGTCGTTGGGTGGGTTTCAACTAAGAGAAAGATTTTTAAATCCATTCAGCAATCCATTTGTTTCTATATACAGTTGAGTACTGTAATAAATAATATTTTAACTAAGTCCTTTTCTATTATGTGAGGTAAAGCCTGGAGCTAGAAAATTTGCAATTAGCCAGAAAACTGATGTCTGTGATGTGTGCGACAATTGTAGGTTCGACTCCCACTCGTGGGTTTGAATTATTATCATTTTCTCGCTCTAGCAGCAAGAAAAATTATAGGACTAATCATCCACCACTCAACACTTAATGTCTCAAAAAATTGTAAGGGAAGGCAATGTCTTAACGAGAAGCTGAAGGTATCATAAAAAATACGGAACCTATTCACAAACGACATCTCTAACTTGTTGTAAAATTATTTGAAAAACGTGAATTTTGAAAGCCACCGACCGTAATTCTATAGTTAAAGTCAAACAGATATCAAACATTTTATAACAATATTTGTTTCGGGGAAATGGACTTTTGTCTCTTTTAATGGATTTTACTCGCTTTATTGTAAAGTTTTTTTATTTGTATATTTTTTGGAAATATATTTTCATGTTGGCAATAAAAATACTAGGAATAGCCACATGCTGTGCCTGGCGGATATAGCTGAGCGAAGCTATGTTACGCCAAATTTTGCGAAATTTTCTGTTTTTTTTCTGGTTAGGTTACGTTCCACAGCTCAACTCTATGGAACACATTTTGAGCATTTACTGAAAAACTACAATTACAATTATCACTATACTACTGGGATCACCGTGTCGTCCACAAGGTTTCTGCAAAATTTCAGAGCTATAGGTTTAACGTTCTAGGAGGAGTAGCATTACAACGAAACACACTTGTAACCAGTAAGAACTTCGCTTCGCTCCGCTCAATGATATTGCTAGAGTTGCTTTTCGTTGACTACTCCTTCTCTTACATACAATGCGTAGACACACGGATTTACACTATATTCTCTTGACCTCATACAATCATACGGGAAAAAGCGTAAAGCTCGCTTACTTTTAAAAAAATCCTACTAAAATCCTTCCTAGCTATTTCAAAAAACATCTGAGAACTAACCGCAGTTGCTATAAGAAACGAAAGTTGGTCATAAATCTTTGTCCAGCAAAGAGACGAGTACGTACAAGTCAATATTTTATTTCTATTTGCAACTCAAATTGCAAATATATACTATGAAAATAGCTAACTGAGATTCGTTAAGCAATTATTCATGAAATTTGTATAAATATTACCATAAATATTTTAATAAAAGTATAATTTTAAGATCGTCGTTCTTAGTCGGGTCATTTGTTCGCTCTGGTAACAAAACAAAGCGCGGTTTTAAACTCCGAATAGTGTAGGCAGTGGGAAGCTAATGTTTAGACACTCCATCCTCCATCCTTTTTGAAGCATTGTGTGTTGAGTGGCAGAACTCAACGCTTTGCCTCAACACCAAAGCGAAAATATGAAAATATTAAATCCTTTATGGGAAAATATTAAATCTTTTATACCTTGAATGGGAATCGAACTCACAACCCGTCGTGTTTACAGTCACTAACTTGTTCCCCTGCGCCGTGACTGGCCTGAACCTGTATTATTAATTCAATATTAATAAATCTTTTGCTCTCTAGACTACATATGCCGTTTGTACCTTCACTACTCTTTACGGATTAACTCAAAAAGCTACAGACATAATCCAAGCGACGTCAAACATTTCTTATTATAAATATCTAATAAAATATGACGTCTCGTAGAGCATTTCTCAAGAGAGAGAGAGAGAAGTTTAACGTTCAAATCCCGATTGAAGTAGAAAAAAATATATTTATATTGAATATATTAAAGTTTAGCTAGATTGTTATGATTTTATAATAGGTGTGCCAGTTTTCAAAATTAATAATTGCCTTTATCGCAATGTTTCGAATATTTAGCAGAAAGTGAGATACAAAATGTCTTAACACTAGGTTCCTTTTACCTTCCCTATATAGCGTGAAAATAAAGAAAAATATAAAAAAAGAGAAACATGCAAAGTGACAACGGTTAGCTTCAAATACGAATGGCACTCAACAATGCTTACAGATTACGTCGGTTTGAGAGGAGCGTTGTAGCTTTGAAGACCTCTGCACATATTTGGATATATAAAGTAAATAACTTTAGAAGTGGGCATCCTATAAAGAGGAGGTATTTCTATTATATATATTTTTAGCTTCTTGTTATATCCCATATATAATGGTGTAGGCAGAGGGTAACCTAGTGTTAAGACACTCCGTTTCCCATTTTCCCCCGAAATTTCTAGGCATTATGTGTCGAGGTCAACACCGAGATTTGTTTTGGTAACCAGGGGGAAGAAGAGAAAATATTATTAAAACATTCTCATGGCGCAAAGAAGCAAAAGCGCGATCACAAAAGCGACGGGTTGTGAGTTCGATTCCCGTTAGAGAGGAAAATTAAATATTTTCATTTTCTCGCTCTAGTGGCAAAGCGCGACGATGAGTAAGGTCTGCAAAATTCGACGGAAAGTAGAAAACGGAAACTTTTATTAGAGACGGGACAGCTAAAGCTAAAAAAAACAAATTATTATCCACTCCATCTCCACCATAATAAAATTCGAGTAATTCAATTAAGAAAAATCGTTCAAACGAAACAAATTCACAAACGATTGGATCAAATGCTACGAGTTTATTAAATAATAAATTTGCCGCTCGAATGTTGTTTATTTAAGTACCTTTATAGGATGGAGCGGTCTTCAAAAATGTACAAATTAAATACCATTTTACGAATCACCTTAAAAATGGCGATGAGATTTTCTGATAATGAAAAACATTTTATTGCCTAAATCGTACTTATATTTTATTATCTATATTATTATATACTAACATTATAAAGTTGAAGGGTTTTTTTGGTTGAACGTGATATCCTCAAAAGACTACTGCCTCAAATTAAAAAAAAACTATATTATGTTTTTTAGTCTATATATCGAGGAAGGCTGTGTTAATTTTTAATTATTATAATGTAACCCACAATGTCAGTGTTCAGAGTATTTCAGGTACTTAGATTATGCTATTATTATTTTATAAGTTTTAATCTTAAATGAAGCCATTCGTGGCGCAGGGGAATAGGCATGTGACTGTAAAAACGACAGGTTGCGGGTTCAATTCTCGCTCTGGTAACGAGACAAAGCATGGCGTTGAGTTCGAATAGTGGCAAACCTCTCAATACGCAATGCCTTCAGAATACGGTGGAATGTGAGAACACAAGTATCTCAATTGGAACGGAGTATCTTTACACTAAGTTCCCAGGTTCCCTCTGCCTACTCTGGTATTTGTCTTATTTATTTCCGCTTAACTATGCAGACAACGCCACAGCTAATATCTAGTTAGCAATAAAATTATATAGAACAATGAAATAAGCATTAAAACTTAGACATAGGTACTAAAAGATTTTTACGAGTTTTTGAGATAGTTTATGTTTCTGTTCACGCGTTTACCGCAATATGCAGAAATAAACTTTTGATATGAATATGTCAGTCGGTATCATTTTAATATAGATTAAGACCGTCGTCGTCCTAGATCTTAACATTAGGTTCCCTCGACCCTGAAGCTAAAAAAGTACACACACTATTATAACTTCTTAAAAATATTAATTAGTATTAAAAAATATAATTTTCCACCCCTTATAAGATTTCCTTCCAGTTAATTGTTGTAGTTTAATAATAGTTAGCAACTAGGAAAAAAATACAATTTATACTTTACTCAATAAACTATAATTAGCTAACTTTTGCACGTTAAGATGTTATGAGTGGTTTTCGATTTCCCATTTACTTTAGTTTCTTAAGTAAAAAAAAAGAATACTTTAAGCATGTTTTAGGGTTCCGTATTTCAAAAGTCTTATAGTACTTAGTTGTCTGTCTATTAGTCTGTCAAGACAAAGTAGGGGATCTCAAGTTCAAGTGAATAACAAGTAGGTCTATGGTCCCTCAGAGGATAAAAAGATACAAGACGAGCATTTACACATCGTTTTTGCAGCATTTTGTATGAAATTCGCTGTTATCAACATTGTTATTTTAAACATGATTATGAAAAAATCAGTTTTTTAAGACTCGTTTTATACGTATTACACTTTTGTATATGGTGAATAGTAAAACCCTACACCTAGTATTTGCAACATTTTTTAAAGGAGGAACAATTTCCGAAACTAATTAATTTTTATTTCTCAAAAAGTGTGTGTATTATAAGCAAATAATGCATGATGCAGTTCCACTCAACTCGCAATATCATCAGAGTTCGACAGAAAATGGAGTAAGAAAGACCTAAATACTAGGTTCCCTGTGCGTATATTTAAAAAAATTGGCAAATAATGTTATCACACTGTACTTAATGCTGCTACAATATATCAGAATCGTTATTTTCATGTATCATATAGTACGAGCGGCCTTTCCGTCCCAAGAGTGATGACGCAATAGTCAATGTGATATATCTTTACTATATAAAGCTATATATAAATATATATATTTTATGAGTAAAGACATATTTATATTATGTATACTTTAACTTTAGTATGTTAGCTGTACGAAATCAAAATATTTTTTATTCAAGTAAACTATTCCAAGCCAGTAAATAAAGTTGCCAAGAAAAAATCTGAAAAGAAATATTTAGATTTTTTAAACTAATAAGTAAGTTAACATGAGTAAAGGTTTTTAGAATGAAAACTAACTTTAAGAAAACGATATATTTCTATATAAAAAAAATCGAAAATAAAAATCTCCCGCACACAGCAGGATGGGCAGAGAGGAAACTAAGTGTTAAGACACTTCGGTCCCCTTTTATCCTATATCTTATAAAACAAAGTCGCTTTTTGTGTCTGTCTGAACTTTCTAACTCTTCTTCTTCTAAACCACCCAACGGATTTGGATGCGGTTTTCACCATTAGGTCGAGTATTTCTCAGGGAAGGTTTATATATAGTTTATTATTTGTACATTCTTATGTAATTAACATAAATACGATAAATGTGTATAAAGTCCTACCCGCTGAGACACTTTGGCGCATGCGTTGCTTTAATGGTAAATACTACATGAAAAAAAATTACTAGAGTATTGTTCCTCTTAATAAGATCTACAAAAAAGTCCGCGATGGCATATTCGTATCTTTTAAGAATAACGTGTAGTTATCATATTTCTGTCTAAAAATAGTAATTTCAATGTATTTTTTATTGTGAGGGATATTTTTCCATAATGGTATTAATCCTTATGCTTTAAAATACTTTATTAAATTTCTACGTTAAACGAAGATAAAATTTGCTTTTTAAACTATTTCGAAATTGCGAATAGTTTTAGAGAAAAACGCATTTAATTAATGACACATCACGCCGTTCACACATCAACTGTATCGAGTCAAGTTTCACTTATCCCTTACTCTCAGCATATAAATAACTATATTAGTTACGTTGGCCATTTAATGTAGATCAAAACTGTCTTTTCTGTTTTTCATTTTAATAAGTACTTTAGAAGTTGTTACAATATCAAAAATTGCTGCGAAACGCGCCTCGCGACGTTATGCTTATACAAGCGAGTCCGCCGCGCCCGCCTGCCTTACACGCATCGGTGGTTCAGTGGTAGAATGCTCGCCTGCCACGCGGGCAGCCCGGGTTCAATTCCCGGCCGATGCATTCTATTTAATTTTCGTCACAGGCAGCCACGTAGTGCTTGCTTTTCAT
>HE671411.1:2541-16465 GCA_000313835.2 Heliconius melpomene melpomene | reverse complement strand
TATTAACACAAGGTTCTCTCTTGCCTACTCTACTATATGCGGGATACAGCGTAAAACAAGTAGGAATAAGTAGAATTAAATCAGTTATTACATGAAAATTCCAATATAATTAAAGCCCACTTTAGATTTCAACTAAGATTAGCATCGAATATGAAACTGATATCATAAACAAGGCCCATAGTTGCTGTGCAGTTGATTTATTGATGCAAATTGCGGCGATATACGGCGGAAGTGACGTCATTACCCTCTATCGCCCCAACCTCATGTTGTTCAGAGGATCTATGAATTGGTATAGAATTTGAAACGATTAAATATTTTATCTGTGTGTATTTTATTGTTTTGTGTCATTTGACAAGAGCATACTTTGATAATATCGAAAAAATATATATTATTTATATTTTTTTACACGGAATGCCTTCAAAATTCGGCAATAAATGGGTAAAGTCTTTTAAAGGCAGGGAGTATCTTAACACTGGGTTCCCATGTTCCCTATGCCTACCCTCATACAGGTGGTGTTAAAAAAATATATACTTTGTTAAATCTTGATACCATATCCACCTAACTACTCTCTACGGTGGACGACCAGCGTATGTGGCTTCCGCAACTTGGTTACATGCTATTACTGGCCCTCGCGAAGGTAGAGCTGAACTTTGTTTCCGCAAAAACGAAAATAAAATATGTTATGGCTAAATTTTCTAACTAAACTTTTCAGACATCCGCAAAAAATTCGGATAAAACTCAATTATTGGAAAATGTGAACTGACGCTTTAGTGACGTATGTATATACATATCTATTATCTATACTACTACTCTAGTTATTTTTCTTTTGCACTATTACATAAATTTTCTTCAATTAGAAAGGTGGCAAACCAAATTTTGTGTCTACTCACTTATATTAGTTTCACCTTTTATTATACTTGAGGCTTTGACAGCAGATATAGAGAAATTGTCTTAGAATAATTACTCTGTTCCCTATTTTTGGTATTTTGTTTATAAACATTGCTTATTGACGGAGCTTAACGCCGCGCTTCGTCTTCTAGAGCGAGTAAATAAAAAAAAGTAAATATAATCATTCTCCTAAGAAATCGAACTCATAACCATTGCAACGATGCCCCATAGCCTAAAGGTTACCTCACGCTTTATAAAAACTATAAAATATAAAACATTTTCAGATTTTATTTTATGACTATAATATTCTAGAATAAATAAAAAGAGCAGTAAATTTCTATTTGCATTTAACTTTTAAACTGAACCTGCCGCGCTAAATCATTTCAGGTATTAAGCCGTAACGTGCGATTTTACGCATTTTCCCATTTAAACTATTACACATAAATTATCTAAGCTAAAACATTTTTCTTTTTTATTGTAAAATTTTTAACATAATATTTATACTTTTGTATTTCATTGGAGTTATTTTACTTAAATAATATTGATGAGATTTGAAAGATGAGATTATTTAATTTGAGACATTGGGTTGAGTAGCGGAACTTAACGCCGCGCTCTCAGTCAATCATTAATAAATCGTTTAAGGATCTGAATATACGTGTATACGTGAATAGAGTATCATAATATATTTTATTTTACAATACGCTATATATACGCTAGTGTTAAGACGTACTCATTAGAACACTTCCATTCCTTACTTTCCGGCGAATTCTGGAGGCATTGCATGTTGAGTGGCGAAATTCTACGCCGTGCTTTCCCAGAGAGAGGGAATGAAAATATTAGAATTTTCATTTCCTCTAGAGGAAATCAATTCCACATCTTGCCGCGTTCACAGTCGCACGCTTATGCATAGAATATATTCGTTAAAAGTTGCGAATTTTCCTTATATTTAATTGATTTAAAGTATATTTTACAAATTGATTCCAAAGTCAAAGTCAAAACCAAGTTCTTAATTCAAGTGTAGTAATTAAGCAAATAAACTTATCAAACAAAAGTACCATTACTCACTTCCAATAAAATTATATCCATAAGTTGAATGGAAGAATACACAGAAGAAATAAAAAAAGATTTAAAAGTGGTTTCTGGACAAAAATCTATTGAATTTATTAAATATATTATTTAATAAATATTATTGACACACATATCTAAAACTTATAATACAGAAATCTCAGGGTATTGAATTTAGTTGGAAAGTGTTTTTTTAAATTATTTTCTGTTATTATAATTTCGACATATATTAGACAAACTTTGTACAACCAAATTCTGATATTCCGATTTTTTTCATATTCTCAGAAAGAGAAAATAAAAAAAACATTACTCCAATGGGAATCGAACTTACAACTGTGGCTTCCGGTTACGCGCTTTCGCGAATACCAGGTTCCCCCAGGGTCTTAGGTTCCCTCTGGCTTCCCTGCCCTATGCGGGACATTTTCGCATATACCACCTCTGCACCATCCTCATCTCCTAAAACACCACTGTCAGCAACTGGGATCAAATCAATCGGTAATGATTCTTTGCTCCCAAACGACAGATTTATTACGATCGTAAAATATAACAATGGAGATTTACACATTATTAGAAAACGGTATGTTTCTATTCTGTAAGTATATACTTAGATGGAAATAGTACTATTGAGTTATTTTATGAATGAGTTTTTTTGTCTTGTCTGTATGTGAAGAGAGTATTAAAGAATATCATATATTTTGTGTATGAAAAATTTAAGTCGAGTTGAGGCCAGTCGTAGCCCAGGGGCACAGAATGTCACTGTAAATCCGACTGGTTGTGGGTTCGATCCCCACTCGAGGAGATGAAATATCTATCTAAATTTATGTTATCATTTCTTCGCTCTGGTGTCGAGGCAAAACGCGTCGTTAAGTTCCGCCACTCAACACGAAAAACACGTTAACGTTATAAGTTAAAAGTAAAGAGTTTATAATTATCTATTTTATCAAACATTACTTAAAAAAACAATCTAAACCATTCAAAACAACCAAAATTATTTATTTTTAATTAATAAATCTTGTAAATAAAATTCATAAATCTACGCAAGGAAAAATCCAAATGACGAAACTGACGTCCAAAAATTACGGGAACACAAGTTTGCCGTAAAACTTTTAGCAATTAGAGAGTCTCTCGGGTTCCCGGAGTAATATTAAAGAACGTCCCGTGCTTTACTAGGTCATGCAAATAAAACTATCAACAATACAAGTACTTAGTGAAATTACATTGCTAACTAATTTTATTGCAACTTCTCTTCCACCTTGGAAATTGAGGAATGGAGACGGTGTAAATGAGAAAAATCGTTGTTGAAATTTTTCTTTTAGAATTCCTATTGACATTGACACCCGACTCGTTACAAAATGGAATAAAATTATTCTCATCGTCAATCTCTTTCCTTTTTTTTAATATTGGGAAGTGCTAGACAAATTTAAGATTAATATACTGATGCTGTGATTGATAGCAGCTTAAGTAATTAAATTGGTTAAATTTTAACATAAAACCTGTTTTTAACGAATAATTATTTTTATTTTTTATCAGAATCATTTGTGCTCTGTAAATGTGTGAGATATGTAAATAAAAAAAATTATATTGACATAATAACATTTTTTTTATTCACATTTTTTTTGTTCTTTTTCTCAAGTTTTAGAGAGTATTATTTATTAACTAAAACAATTTTGAACAAGTTAATTCAGGCTAGTCTGAAATCGTGTGAACATATATTCACATAATATTTTTTGGTATTTTTTTAAAGACTACCATGATTATAAACACAAAATCGCTTTTAACCCACTTTTAATTATTACTGCGAAGTGAAAACATGCTTGTTCTGAGAATATTTCTTTAATGGGCCAGCAGTGTCAGAAAATCGTTACCCCGGTTACAAATGAAACTACATCGCATTTATATAAAGGAGAGTGAACTACCATTTTTTTAAATATGAAAACCTTTTTTTTCTCCATGCAAATACTTGGTTTTCCAAAAAAATAATTATACGAAGTTTAAAAATTTTTATTTTTATTTAAAAACCTTAATTCTTTATATATGTATTTCGGATTTTTATTATTAAACTGAACCACTAGAATAAAAATTACATTTTGTATCTCATAATTGCTGTATCTTAATGTTGATCTAGCCTATTTTCATAACATACTTTCATTATACGAATTAAACCTTGTTACTTTTTCTCTGTACACATTGAGTGTCCTAGATTTTGAACCACCACCACCCTCTATGGAATATAGTATAGACAATTTAAGAAACAGAGTTTTTTTTCACTTTCACACAACCTACATAAACATAAACAATATGAATATGAGTATATTATTTACTGTAGAAGAGTGAAGTAGGCACAAAAGAAGCTAGTAACAAGATTTCTCCATTCTCTATATTCTGCCCGAATCCTTGCCAACCAAACTAAATGAAAATAGGATTAAAGGAGAGTTTTGTTTTAATTTTTTTGCTTGCCTTGTTAAGCGAGGAAATGAAAACGTTAAATATTCTACTCCCCCGAGCGGCATTCAAATCCACAACCTTCGCGCTTATAGTAGCAGCCTTGTACCTCTGCGCCGCGACGGCCTCATTCAATATGATCATCTTTTTAATTGGAAATAAATCTACGACCATCGCGTTCCAAAATCAAACATTGTTCCACTGTACCAGAATAGCCTCGAAAAATATATATTATGTAGGCCTAGCAAAAACGATATTATTTTTATAGGATCGAAAACCACCAAGTACCGATAAAAGAATGAAGATAATAAACGTTGAGATAGATTCATGAATTATTGAATAACGGACGGGCGTTATAAATCTTGGAATAGAGTTTGTACGAGGAAATGTTATGTGCGCAAATTTCTGTCAAAAAAATATAAATTTCTATTAATTACGTTTATAAATATTTGAATTATTTTTGGTGGCTGTGGGTTCCATTCTCCCTCAGAGGAATAATATATAACATAGTATTTTCATTTCCTCGCTTTGGAAACGAGGCAAAAGCGTGGCGTTCCTAGGTTCCCTTTGCCTACACTGCCATGTACGCGCGAAGCTCATTCAACTATCAATCAATCAAATCAGCCAGTTCGGGTCCACGGCTGGACATAGGCCTCCCCCAGGATGCGCCATAGCTTCTGATCCACCGCCTTCCGCATCCAGTCGAAGCCAGCAACCTTCTTCAGGTCGTCGGTTTAATTTAATTGAACTACAATATAAGTAAATTAAATAATGCCTTTCTAATTTCCCCTATTCTGAGTCCGGAGTATAAATCAAGTCAGTTAGCCATGCATGTATCGTCCATTTTATTTATCGACTATTTATAATGTTTCGTACACATTTGCTTATAGAATTTTTAAATTATAGCATTAATATTTATATTAGAGATTGCTTATGTAAGTTTATGTATTAGGGTAGGTAACAAAATAAATTAAATAAAACCTATTTTCGTTATGGCAAAGGGTCTAAAATAATTAATAATTTTGTAGGCTCACAATTTTATGCTTGCCATTTAAAATGAAGGCATTTACCCTTTAAGCAAGCGGAAGCAGGTGCACCCTGAAATATGGCCGAGACAAACCTTCTTTATTTGTTTCTTGTTTTCGTTCTTATTATAATGATATATTATAGCAAACGTTATATTTTATAATTGTTTACTTTTTGCAAAACATTAATTTTGTCACGATTCGATTCACGATCGCACGTAGCAAAGTAGGAAGAGGCAACTTGGGAACCTAGTGTTAAGACATTCTGTTCCCAATAAGACACTCCCGTTCGACTTTTAGTCGTATTCTAGAAGTATACGTGTATTATATTCTATATTTATATATAAACATAAGATGTGTTTTTTCTTGCATGAATCTGATATAAAAATTGAAAAAAAACATATACAATGACAAAAACAAGATAACAAGAAAAAGAAATTGATTTACGTAGTTTCGCATATAGCAATTAAGGCAGAGGGAACCTAATATTATAACACTTCATTCTACACTTCCGCACTATATTCGAGACATCGCGAGCTGACTGGTCCAAACTCAACACCTTATCCATAATAACATTAGATTTTTACCACCTACCACCAACTCCTAGTCCAACAAATCTCCAACTACACCACCTCAGCGTGTATATTATAATTTTATTCAAAAAATATATAATACTATTACACTATTTAACTTGAAATATTCCCTCAAATATTAATAACAATACCAAAATCAGGATGAAAGCAGATACTTTAGATTCAAGGAGACAACAATGCAGGGACTTGCAAACAATTTGCAATAGTTAAACACACTGTTGTTCTGAACTGACGGAGTTTTGGTGAAGTCCACAGGCACCGATCAACGTCCAACTTACCCTGAGCTGGAGGAACACTGCTTAATAGGCTACGAATGGCGTTGCATTTACTGATAGTTGGTTACAGATATGGTGTAAATGTTTGAGTTGATACGAAATGGTCGTTACTTCGAATCTCGATTGGCAGTATATATTGAAATGTTTGCTAAAAATGTTAGGTGTAGGCAAGCTTTTAATTTATAAAATAAAAAAAGTGAAAAATAAGTGCTCTAAAATTAGTTTACTTATATATACAGAGATACTATTAAGATTAACTTACAAAATAAAGGAATGAAAGTTGTGGTCATTTGAATGCTATATATAACGTTAGAACCGTTACAGTTTTTCTTTGTAAATGAGTTCGAATTTCGATAAATATTCATTATGGATGTAAACGCGGCGTTGAATTACGTCTTGCCTTAATATGCAATACCGTAGATTTCGACGAAAAATGTGGAACGGAGTATCGTAGTGCTAGGTTCCTTCTGCCTATGCGGCAGTCAGCAAGTAGCTAAAAAACAGCAACCAACATAAGATATTTCTATTAGCTCCAGATTTTAATCATAATATGTAGGATATACCTACATATAACATAATGTTAACTTCAGTTTCTAACATTAACTTGCAGCCTTAGGCTACGTCAGAAGCCTGTGTAATTATAACAACATTTCCATAGACAAGGTTACATCTAATCTTAATAGTGCCATAGGACTTATAAGGTCCTCATAAACTGACTTTAACTTTAATGAAAAATAGCTATAGATTGCAAAAATGACTAAGAATAAAAGAAAGTTTATATATAGTTTATTATTTTTATACATTATGTTTAAATTTGAACATTAAAATGGTAAGTAAAAATTAGCCTGATCTTCGCTCTTAATATATATTTTTATCTATAGAGAAGTTTGTGCTAACTGGTGGTCACCAGGACACAAGGTGTGACTGTTATCGCGACCGTTATGAGTTCGATTCCCATTAGGGGGAATGAATGATTATTTATTAATATTTTTAATTCTTCGCTCTAGTACCAAGACAAAGAGCTGCGTTGAGTTCCGCAGCGGAGTATCATAAAATTAGGTTCTCTGAACCGCGTAAAGCTGATATATAATAAATATTATTAATTGAGAATTGTTAAAACAAAACACTACCTCGTAATTGAAAGAAAATAAAATCACCCTTTTAATTTTTGATACGCAGAATAAATTTACTCCACGAAAAAGTGATTAAAATGTTATTTATAAAGCTTAAACTCAATGAAAAAAGTTTCATTGTTTATATTTTCCTTTACTATTTCCATTTATTTGTCGAAACAAAAACTACTGACCATATCATGGTGTGTGAGTTTTATCACTTTTATGTTTTTGTTTCTATACAGCTATTTTTTTTGCAGTACAGTACAATAAAAAATATATCGAGGAAATGAAATATTTACTATTTTCTTTGAAATGAAATATTTATTATTTTCTTTTCTGTGGTGTGTGGTGTGGGCATCCAGTCAAAGTATTGAAGAGTTCTGCCACTCATCATGTAATGCCTCCAGATCTCGGCAGAAAATGAATAGCGGAGTGTCTTCAAAATAGGCTTCTAGTCATTATACTTTGCTATATGCGTGATACAGCGAGAAACTGAAAAAAAAACATATAATGTTAAAGAAATAAAATATTTTAATCACAGGTATGAGAGACAAGGTGTGGCGCAGGGGCACGAGGCAAACGCTGTAAGTTTGTTTTCCACTCGAGGAAATGACACCCTACACGTTGATTATACCCTCGAATGCCTTTTGTCTTAGCAGTTTGATCGGTTCCTTCATCTCTGAAGATGAGGTGATAAATTAAGTAGTTCGTCCAAACGTACATGTCTCGTATTTGGATGAACTATTTTCAGCAACACCTTTCAGTTGCAAGGCTAGTGTAAAATGTTGGCATGTCTAGAAATTTGAATTAGTCGACCTCGACCTCATCTTACAAAAAAAAGTTACAAACACAGAAAGAAAAAAGAAATAGCCCCTAAAATCTCAATGCAATATATTCCTTAATATTTCTAAATTTACATCATCTTACCCCACAGTCACTGAAATCTCCTTGGAAATAACCAAAAAGCATTAAAACCCCATACAATGGTTTTTTTACCATTTTCTATAACTCAATAGAGGTTACAGGGTGTTCGGTAAAAAGTATTTCCGATGAGGCAACCCGACGTGAATACGAATGAGTCTCATCTGTATAGGATAATAAAATTCAAAAAACGTCACCGTTCAATGTAAAAATGGATTTCGTTTAAAAATATGATTATCTGTTACAAGCGGTTATATATTCTAAGAAATGTTTTTCTTACAAAAGGCTTGCTAGATCCCCATGTTTACAGAACGTAGTGTTAAATCACTAGATATAGTGTTGATATAATCTATTATTTCGATTTTTCTACACTGCCTGGAAAATTTCCCCGATGAAGAATCGAATCCACATACATAAGATTGCTATTATAATTATACAATGTTATTCGCTATATTACTCTACTATAGCTAAATTTGATATATAACGTTGCAACATGTCCATACATGCCAAATGCACTATTCACGCGCTTAATTCCCTATGGATTTCAGCAACGAGCGAATGTTAAGGTCATGGTACAATAAGTAGAGACGGCGGCTTACCTTATAAAGTGGATTTGGTGAAGATTTTTTTCCCTAAAAATTTTGAAGGGATTGCGTGTTGAGTGCTAAAAAAGCCTCGACAGCAGAGCAAAGAAATGCCGAGAATTCGCCAGAAAGTGGGGGACGGAGTGTCTTAACACTAGGTTCCCCCTGCCTACCCTGCTGTGTGCGGGATACAGCGTGAAGCTGATTTGAAACTTAATCTATAATCAATAATAACAATCGTTAAATATGTATGTCTGTAAAAAGAAAAAAAATATATGACAAGCCTTGCTCTGTGTGTCTCTACCTTTAGAACTGTCTAGCATTGTTTCAGCTCTGGCCAGTAGTGAGTATAAATTAGGTTTTGAATGCATTTCTGGTAACAATGATATCTTTGTAAGTTAAAATATGTTAATAATAGAATATAATATATTTATTAATCTCATTTGTTGAATTATAATATTGTTGTTGAATTCAAGGATGCTCTACCTATCCGGGCAGGAAAATTTAAATAATTTAAAAGTAATCATTCCCCCGAATTTGTCTCGAACCCACAACCCACGTTACAATTAAACGCTGCCCCACTGATCCACTACGACCTCAAGTAAAATGTTAACAAAAATTACTAGTTTATATAAATATTCTATGTCAAAGCCTGATAAAGTCACGACAAAGTGTCGCCGTGGTTATACTTAACTGAAGATATATACATGAAATATGTCTCGTATGGGCCGACGGCCAAATCGACCGTCACAAATAAAAAGAAACAAAATATTTAGCTTGCTTATATTGTAATGGTATTTGGGATTGATTGCTATGAGATACGGTTGCTCGTCCTAATGCCTCTCTATGTCGATGTTAGACTCGGTTTATGGATTTTCAAAGGCTATATTACATTTTTCCTTACGTTTTTATGAACGTTCTGTCGTAAAAAATAATGTGGGATAAGATAAATTATTCATTATATTGTGCTATTGGCAAGAGTGAGTGGTAAGAGAGGCAGGGATAGACCTCGTTTAACTACGAGACTGCAGTATATACAATTCTATTGGAGGAAGGCCATATAAAAAGCATGAGAACCTCCCGGAGGGCTGGTATGAAGAGATTGGTGAAGAAGGAGATCAGCAAACTAGGGGCAATGCGAAAATACCAGATCGAACATGTATTACGATAATTACTCTGAATACTCCGCAAAAGGATTTAAATAACAAAACCATTTGGTTTGCAACTACCTTAAAATGAAGTAGAAAATCTCTGATGTAATAAAATTATTTTTTAGTTATAATATTTTTACATCATATGGAGAAGGCGAACAGAACCTAGCGACACATGGCTCTTCTGTTTGTTTCCAAACTTTTTCTATATATATTTTGTATTTTGAATGAGAACCTGACGTTGCATTTGATTGGAACAGTCAATTATATACTATAAAATAGCTAAAAGAATAAAAAACAAAAAGTATAATATATAATATGGAATAAATACCGTGAAAATCTGCATTTTGAAGATAGATACAAAACGCAGAAAAAGAAATCTTTAAATCAGTACAAAAATGTAATTTTACTTTATAAACATTTTTTGCCATCTTAATTCTGAGGCAGCGGTAATAAACCGTTTTATGGGATTTAGTATGACATCAGCTCATTTGTATTCGGTCTGGGCACGACAGATATTCTGTGTTTCTTCACAGTTTTATGTAATGCCATGGTATCTTTTAATCAATGGAAGAATATATATATGAAAGGAATCTAATAAAATATGTTATTATGACAAGGTTATTTTATCAACATGGCGCAGTGGGAGAGCTAACGGTTAACACGGTTGTAGGTTCTATTACTACTCGGATGAATTTAATTCTTCTCCTTTATCGATTCTGGCATCGTCTTTAAATCGGACGCAAGGTCGAGAAAACATTGTTTTAACTATAACATCTCTTTGCCTACCTTAATTTTATTTACCTAATACATATTTTTTTTTAATAAATTCTTGGTATTCTAGGAGACCTTTTTACTAGACGTTAATAATCAATTGATTGAAAGTTTTTTTAATATTATTTTTTATCTTCTTTATCATAAAAAAGATATTTTTTGTAACTTCCAAACAATCCCACGCAACAAAAGAAGAACAAAAGCATAATATATTATTACTATACTCATTTATAAGCATTCATCGTAAAATGGACAGAAAGTAATTTGACTTGTTGACTTGGTCCAGCCTTAACATAATCAGGGCACGTCCTCGACAGCCCGCCCTCGATCCTCGATACAAACCCGACAAATTGGTTGCTTCGGAATAAACTTAACGTTAATTATTGCTTGAGAATAAGAAATTGTTAATCAGGGTAAAATATTGTTTTTACATGAGAAATATAAATATGATGCTCTTGAATTTCTTAGAATTATGTATAAAGAAAATTATATTATTAATTTTATGAAAATAACACTGTTTCCTCGGCTAGAGGTTGTGGGTTTGAGCTTTGAATCCCAAGATAAAATTTCTTCAGATATATTTTTTAAATTTTGACCTTTTTTTATCAGCTTCACACTTATCCCGCACTCAGCAGGATAGGCAGAGAACCTAGTGTTAAGACACTCCGTTCCCCGCTTTTCCGCAAATTCTAGAGGCATTGCATGATGACTGGCGAATTTCCGGATATTAATTCTGAGTGGAAGAACTCCATGTCACACTTTGTCTCCAAGAGGAAGGAGAAGAAAATAATTCTTTCCCTGGACTTTTAGAGACAAAAGATAAGCACAGCACTTAAAAATACAAAAAAGAACTAAGCGCTACTTTAATAAACATAAAATACAAAATCAAAAAGAATAAACTACAAAAGTGAAATCTCACAAAATTACATCCGGCCAATTAAAACATCTGAATGCCTCGACTTCTAGGTCAGATGTTGACTTTGGGAAAGCGGGGCGAAACTTTTCTAATTTTTAGTCCTTCTACTAACTCTGTTCGGCGCTGGTGGCCGACTTTCAGACTTATAATTTGCAGCTTTTGATCAATTATAACGAGATCACCAGTTCAGTTCATTAGAAAGTTCTTCAAATGACCTTTGAATGCAATAGCTCGAAGATTGATAGGATTGGATATTTTCGTTATCCAATTGTTCTGTCCCAGTTGGTCTTAAGTTTGTATTATATATGATTTTTTCACATATGATATATTTTAATGAATACTCTCAGTTTTCAATTGTATTATAACTATACTATGCGTGTGGTTCGTAGCGGCACAGGCCTGTCAATCTTAATGTAAGCGCAAAGGTTGTGGGTTCGATTGCCATTTTGTAGAAATAAATTATTTTCATTTTCTTGCTCCGATAGCATGATAAAGCGTGACGTTCGAATTGTATCACCACTCCATCTGCAGTGTCTGAGAAATTGGGAGAAAAGTGAGGAATGGAGAAGAAGAAGAAAGAATCTAAAAATCTAAAATTATGGATATAGATGCAGAATATAGAATGAAACAAGAAAAAAATATTTCCCACAGTTTAAATACATCGTTACAACTATAAAACAAGTAAATACAATAAGTAGGAAACTATCAAAAAACTCCCAACTCTACTTATAAAGCATTATTAAGTCCATTCAACAACTACGAGTAAATTAGCATAATGATCCAAAGTTACAAGCATACTGCGACGCCTTTGAGTCGAGACTAGTTTTTAAATATTAAATACTAATTTATACTCTGATTTTAAAATAAAAGATCGACTATTTGTGTTGTTTCTTTATAATTATATATTTTTTATTTATTGTATTATGTTATTGAAATGTATGTACGTATACATTTTTAATGATTTATGCTTTTTATCGCTAAGCAGGGTCGGCAGAGGAAATCTAGTGAATCTAGTAAAACAATCGGTTCTCCATTTCCATAGGAGATTTTTTTACCTTAACTTTGGTAAAACAAAGTGGTGTTAAATTCCGTCGTTTAATACGTAGTGTTCCGAAATTCCACGTTGTTTTAACAATAGATTATATTATACACTCTCGTTAGCAGAAGACGAGAGGAGCGACAAAACATCACGTTTTATAGATACCTATAAAAGATACGATACGAGGCCATAATAAATGGGTTGTGAAGCAAAATATATTATAATAATTTATAGAAACAAACACAGTAAAGATATTTTAATGGAAAAATGGAAGTTAATATAAATAGAGTACACCAATATCAACGAGTAACTTATATTTTTACATACGTTTACAGAAACAATATTGAAATCAAGCATTTCTGTTCGTTTTCCTTAATTTCTTATATAAACAATGATACAATGTTATTTTTTATGAAGAACTAAGTGATTTTTCTACGTAAACTTGAGAATTGATAACTGAAATAGAAATGAAAATATATTATATTCATTCTTTTCCGTATTCTTCTTATGCTTATTTTTAGAGGGATAACCTAAGAGAATACAGTAATTAATTTGTCACTCTTTTCATTCATTATTATCTCTTTTCGCGTGTTTATATTCCAGTTTCACATAGGATCCCGCATAATGCTGCTTGCGGACATACGAGGGTGAGGAAATGAGAATAATTATTTCCCAGAATGAGAATCGAACCTATAATAACCGCGTTTACAATGAGACAGTATGCCACTGTGCCAAAACGGTCAATATTATATACAATGATATATATATAGTACTAGCAACCGCCAGCGGCTTCGCCCGCTTAAACTACACAATTATTAATTCAATATACTGAATTACTTTATGTTCTAATATTTCGTGTTTGCAGCGCACTTAGTGATTTCTAATATACACATTTCAATAACTTTGGTACCGTATTAGCGTAATTGTTATAAGAATTTTGAATGGTAGAATAAAAGAATGCAACCTACAATACCTACTATTTAAGATCAGTTATAAGATTTTTTTTGTAAATAAATATATTAACGATTTTTTTTAGAGCGTATATTGCAAAATATACGCAAAGATATGGTTAATTTTTTTATTATGGTTAATATTGCAAAGATATGGTTATTTTTTTTTTACTTTTTTTTACTTTC
>HE671410.1:50053-62943 GCA_000313835.2 Heliconius melpomene melpomene | reverse complement strand
ATGTCCACTTTTATTCCGTTCTCCACAAAATTATTCTTTATTTATAACCAACCGTTTTAATCTTAACTGGGATCTGTCTTGGGTCACGGCGTTTACGGTAGCGAAATTTGTTAAATTAGGGTAATTTTAAAAGGCCAAGTAAATTGCACAAAGGGTATGCAAAAATGTTTTCGTATTTCGTATTTATTTAGGACAATATGGTCATTAAAAGTAAAATAAGTTATTTTTAATATTGTATGTTATACTTAATTAACTATAAAGTTTCTTACTCATATTCATTATCAGATTAATGTTTCCAGCTTGCCTTAAGCTATGTAATATAAATCCTAATAGTAAAAGAGACCTAGTGTTAAGGCACTCCGTTCTTGTTCCAATTTTAATAGATTTTTATTTAATTTGCAACATAACAAGTTTATAATTTTATTTAGTCCAATCTAAATATAATATTTTATTAAGTCATAACTTGATTGATGAACTCTGGAATAATATATCCATTCATAAAAGTCAATGTAATTAGTGAAATCGAATAATTCATTTGCTGACGTTACATCACTATCGGCAATGATGAATGATAAAATGTATAAAGTAGCTTAATTACAATAATACATATGACAATAAATAATACACCAAATACAATTTCTTTATTTTTATTGAGTACATATTAAAGATAAACACAAACAAACACACACAATTATAATAAAATATTTTTTAATTAAAAACTAAGGTTACCAAAAATGAAGTTTCAGGAGCGTTGGGTGTTCAGATGAGAAGAACTCTGCCCAGAGTTTCTGGAAGTCTTCGAGGTTCAGACTAGATTTTCCGTTTGCGAGTTTGTCAAAGGCCTTACTAGAATCCTCCTCTGGCAGACCGAAAGATGTGTGAACAGAGACAAATTCATTTTTGTCGATTGCACCGTCACCAGATGAATCTTGGATGTGGAAGATTGCTTTGCAGAAATATCCTTGCCAGTCGACGGGTGAAGAAGGGTCGTTTGAGAAACCCTCCCACATTGCAATCCATTCGTCGGCAGAAATTTCACCGTCTTTGTTTAGATCAGCCTTAAGCTGCATACCCTCCCAAATTTCAAGCATGGCTTTTTGGGCGATCTTGTACTTATCGTCTCCTTCAGACCAGCCCTTGGCTTTACCCATTCTTTCGACGGAAAGCTCAAAATCCTTCTTGGTAATAACGCCGCTGCCATCAGCGTCGAAGAAGATTTTGAACAGGTACATAAGTTTCTTCTTTCTAAAATCAGAAACCATCTTGACAGACTTTTGTAGGTACTTACTGCCTGTAATCGTTTGTGGCACTATTTATAGTATTCGAGGATTGCGATTATTGATATCTAATTGTAATCAACTAAGCATGTTGATACACGTCAGTATATCGTCGCTGCAGTACAATAGTACCGATAAATATCAATTGAATGATGTATATGTTTGTAAACTTATTCATCTATGATACCTAGTATCATAATATATAGGTAAATTATCTTAATATATAAAAAATATTAAATTATAATACAATATTAAATTAACTCATTAGTGAGTAGATGATATTGTTTATAATATACTCGTAGTTTATACAGTCTATGGTAATTGCAATAAAATTGCTATTCAAATATTAGAAGTTATATTTTTCAAACGTGTAATAGTAAGTAGTAGTGTAGTGTAGTGTAGTAAAAAAAAATATAAAAGAAATATTGATCAGTGGAATAGTGTCTGTATGTAGACGCGACGAATTTTTAATTACAAATGGTTGTGGGTTCGATTCGGCTCGATTTGATAAATCGCGGTGTTCAATTTTGTCACTTGTCACTCGAATATTTCCACCGTTAAGTGCAAAAATGATAATTATCAATTTTCTTAACATTTAAGTGGTATTTTTGATAGCAAAACTCTTTTGTGTCTTTGGGCAAGTTTGATATAATGCAAACAAAATATTATAAATTAAAACTTCACCAAATCAGGATCGAACGCACTACCCATCTCTCCAGTAGCTATCCGATGACATCCACTGGGTCAATTATTTATTGTAAACATATATAATATACCCAACAATTTTGCCCCAAAATGACCCATTTACTATAAGCTTTAAATCGATATCGTGTAATAGAATGCATAACCCCCGAGCGCCCACAGCGGTGTAAGAGACGCGCGATGACGACGACGGATAGTGCACATCCGTCACGGACGCTCCTTGTGAGAGGATAAGAAAATGCTAAGAAGTGGATGCGGCATTATATTAAAATTATTGAGAGATCCGACGTGCTAGTTGTGGTGCGAATTCGTGGTAGAGATTATTTTTTCAACACTCGCGGCGTCCGGGCGTAAAGGAGTGGAGTGTCTTAACACTAGGTTCTCTTTGTCTACCCTTCCACGAATGGGATACAGCGAGAAACTAAAAAAAGAAGGTACCATCAATAATTGTGGGTTCGATCTGTATATTTAATATTTATCTTTACACTATATTGCCGCATATAACAGAGTAGACAGAGAAAACCAAGTGTTGAAACACTACGTTCTCCTCTTTTTCGTGGTGAGCACTGGAACTAAACGCCGCGCTTTGTCCTTCCGATCGAGGAAATGGAAATAATGCCATCGAATAGAAACCTCTACCTAAATAGAAGCCATAATAAAATATATAACATTAAACAAAAATCTAACCATTCTATTATTAGTATAGATAAATACATCTGCATTAACGCACTGTATGAACATTTAAGCTGCAACCATTATAGATAAGGATTGGTAAACATAAGTAACTTTACATCATGATAATGAGTGATGTATATTTACGACGAAATGTACCTAATTATTTATTTTAGCTTTACCTGTACCCCGCATATGATAGAGGGTACCTGGGAAACTCGCGTTAAGATACTTCGTTCCTATTATTGAACTTCCATTCCCCACTTTCCGCCGAATTCTGGGGACATTTCGTGTTGAGTGGTGGACGCGTACATTGAATATTTCGAAAAAATCGAACTCGAAAGTAAAAGAAAATTACATCCTCAAGGTTCTCAAATTCAAAGAACCCCGAAAAAAAGTAAAAAGAAATTATTACTATTATTATTATTATTCTATAGTTTTAAAAAAGATGAGAACGGAGTGTCTCAAGGCTAGATTATTTCCTCCTACTACCTTTCTCTACTGCCTACCCATAACTAAGCAGAAAATAAAATTCTTTGATATTGTCTTCTGGACATTAAAATCGGGTTTCTCACATCAAGTACTACAAGTACTTAACTATAATGCGATAAGAGTTCTGATGGAAGTAGGAGGGATGGAGCAGGCACGCCACTCATTTGCCAAATTGTCCAAGATTATAGTATTTTTTATCACCCTTGCAGGCCCCCAATGCATTTACACGGCTACTCTATAAAATCTTCTTCTAGTTTTATAGCGGAGATCGTACTTAAGCTTAAGTTACTTATTACATTTATTTGTTATCCAAATTAATTAATTTTGGTTTTTATTCCGCATATAGCACGGTAGGAGGGAGCCTAGTGTTAAAACACTCCGTACTGCACTTTCTGCCCAATTACCGAAATATTGTGTGTTGAGTTTTCTTACCAGAAAAAATGAACACAATTCATACCCCCTGAGTGGGAAACGAACCTACAGCCGTCGCGCTCTACGACGGCCTCGAACTTTAATTTAGAATTTATAATTTATCGATTCGCCGTCAAATATCGACAATATTATATGGGCACTGTATCTTAATATCAATTTATGTATTAACACTAGTAATTAAAGTTATATAGACATCAATGTTGTGTTGTAAATTTAAGTTAAAAATTTGCTGATCAGTGTAAAACAACCTCTCTCCCTGAGAATGAAAAAGAAGGTGTAAGACTATAATAAGAACGACTGTTTGATATCTAGGGAAGTAAATTATTATTATTTTTCCTTTTGACAGGTCCAAGCGCGGCGCGTCGTTTAATTTCGTGTTTATAGTCTCAAAGGAAACTGTACCTTTAAAACTAAAATGTATCTTTGTAAATAAATTACAAAGAATATTATATTTATATATTTATAACATATTGAAACTCAACATTTATATATGCATATTAAATTTTTATTGATAATACCAAAATGGATCACCATATATTTTTAATTTCCGTAACTTACAACTAAATCTCACTAATAAATGCCAAACAATCTTAAACATATAAAATTTCCACTCTCACACAAAATGTATGTAATAATAGAATCAGTTTCTCAAAATGCCTTAATTAGACATAATTGTTTACTTAGAAGCTAGATTTTCCGAAAATAAAGTTTCCTGGAGCCTTAGGATCTTCGGAGGAGAAGTACTCCTTCCATAAGTCCTGGAATTCAGCCCAGGAAACATTGGCTTTGCCCTTGGACATGTTCCTGAAGGCAGCGAGGGCATCATCCTTGTTCAGGCCAAAGGAAGAATAAACGGAAGAGAACTCTTCACCATCAATAGCTCCGTCTCCGCTGGCATCTTCAAGTTGGAAGATAAATTTGCAGTACAGATTTTGCCATTCAAGTGGAGATCCTGGGTTCTTGGCGTAATCGTCCCACATAGCTATCCACTCTTCAACAGATACTTGGCCATCCTTGTCAGCATCAGCGCGACTCTGAAGACCGTCCCAGATTTTCAGCAAAGCGGATTGAACTTCCTTGTACTTTGCGTCACCAGCAGGCCAGCCTCGAAGCTTGGCGATATTTTCGATGGCAAGATCGAAGTCGCTTTTATCGATAGATCCACTGCCATTTCTATCGAAGAATGAGTTGAAAACGTGCAAAAGCTTCTTCTTTCTGAAGTCGGACACCATTTTAATTGTTGTAAGTAATGATCTAACCAAGATACTGTCCCAAAATGTATATTTTGATATGAAATTGTCTTTTATAGTATTTTAGTGACTGCATCGAGATAACTTTATCTGTGTTTGCTGAGCGGGACAGGGATGACGCTCATCTATTATCAAATTGCTATCTGTCTGCATTGCAGCGAATGTTTTCTTTCAGATTAACTGAATGAAGCTGTATGAAGGCCGGGATTAAAAGTTAAAAAAAATTAGATATATAGTCACATTCCGATATTAGAAAACCATCAGGTTTATAATTGTTTAGCATTATTTATTAAGGTGGACAATCGATATCGCCAAATCACAAAATAGGCTTGTTTGAATAAACACGGCGGTAGTTGATAACAATATTATTTAAGAGAATAATATATTTATATGATTTCTAGAGATGCCTGAGAACCTAGGGTTAAGACACTCCATTTCCATTAAGATACTTCCATTCCCTATTTCCACCGAATTCTCGAGGTATTGTGCTTTGAGTGGTGGATCTCAACGCCCCCCCAAAAGTGAAACCCTTATAGGATCACTTCGTGGTCCGTCTGTTCCTTTGTAAAGATCATTTATCTGGAGATTTAATATGTTAATACAATATTACAACATATTTAAAATATAACCAAAGTAGGACCATAACATAGCATCACACTCAAAGTCTTACCTTTAGAAATGATTAAAAGAAATCAATATTTCTTTAATTTTAAGTGTCATGACACTTAAAATTAAAGAAAAGCGAGGCGGTCATTGTGAAAGTGTCATGAAACACACAATATGATAGGATTGATTACAACTTGCTCTAAGACATATGAATCTAAGTCGAGTAGACTAATAGGCGCGTGTCTATCTAATGGGTTGGTTAATACCTCTGTATGTATGTACTCGTGCGTCTATCCTCACCTAGGGCATGGTTACGGTGCTCAAATGTGGATTTGGAAAGAAAGCTACCCGTTTTCTATAATATATTTTATCTAAATTATATTTAGACATTTGTCAAGCCCTTTTTTAAATTAATTTTTAATTTATTACTTTACGAGTAGTATGTATAAATAGAATGTCATTCTAATTGACATTGGCTTTGAAAAATATATTTATCCCGTTCTAGTAGAGGAAGCGCGGCGTTGAGTTTCACCAATCAATACGCAATGTCTCAAAAATTGGGCAGTATGTGGAGAATGGAGGCTCTTATACAACCTGGTAACCTGCTAGGGTCTTATTTAACCTGCTATGTGAAGTTTATAATATATACGACCAAAGATTCGCCTCGGGCCGTCAGCATTTTCCGTCTGTGCGTTGATGTATTACGGACGCGTTACTTCAGACATCTTTGAGCTTCATGATTGCTTAAATGTTCATGAATACTTTTATTTCATTTAGCTTTTTTGGGATTTTCCTTGTAATCATTTATTTCTTTGCTTCACGCGGTATCCTGTATATAGCAGGGTAGGCAAAAGGAACCTCATCGGTCATCAAAACACTTTTATCCACTAAATTTTGGAGGTACTGCGTGTTAAGCTTAAGTTAAGAATCGAACTTGAAACCCTGTTCAATTATTCGTCTTAATTATAACTTTATTATAGACAAACACCAAATATAGTAAAATCAACGTTATCTAATATAGCTATAACATAGCGCGGTCGAGTAACAGTTCCTTTTATAGCGTATTTAATGGTGTGAGGCTCTCTTCGGTACTTTTATATTCTTTCAGGCGCAGGTAATATTTGCTATTAATAATAAATTTTAGTGAAATACGACTGTGAGTGGACATTATTAGTTTTAATGGAAGTATGTGGAAACATTATCTGTTTTATAAAATATTAATATTTTAAGTCGAGGTTCGTCGTAGCGCACGGCCACACAAACGTGCGATTGTAAACGGGACAGGCTGTGGGTTTGATTCCCACTGGTGATGAACGATAGTTTTTAACGCGAATGGAATATCTTTACACTGGGTTCCTCTCACAGGTTCCCTCTGCCTACCGTTATGTGCGGGCTACAGCGTCACACTTTGCTGAATGGAGGCATTGCGTGTTGAGTGACAGAACTCGACATGGCGTTATGGACCCTCTGGTGTATAGGCAAATCGCCAAGCAAAGAAATGAAAATATTTAATATTTAATTTCCTTTAGTGGAAATCGAACCTACAATCCGTCACGTTTACAGTCACGCGCTTGTCCCTCTGTGCCACGATGGCCTTGAAGCGATATAACGCATACATTAAAAAAGTGAAAAGCAGAAATTGGTCTTCCCTCTGCCTTCCCTACTAATGCTGGATGCAGCATGAAGCTGAAAAAGAAATAACGTACCATTTATATATAAAATCTTTTATTACATATTCTCATTTTTTAATCAAGCAAGCCGTCCATAGGTCCACAAACACGGTGAATGAAGCCTTACATCGCTCTGCAAGCGGACTCGCGGAGACAGACGGGCCGATACTGTAAGCGTAACAAAACCTCGGTCGCGAGTGCCTTGCAAGTCGCGGCTTATGTCTGTTTTGCTGATGCAGGGTGACTGGAAAAGATTTTTATGAAATAGATACTTTAATTTAATTTCTTTATATTTATTTTTTTCGTTTTCTCCGTAAGGGAAAAGTGACAGTTTCCGTAAAGACATTGGGCGGAGAATTTACTTTTTCATTGACTTTTTGTTATATTTTATGGTTAAAAATGTTATCAGTGGGAATCGAACACACTACCGCCCCGTTTTCAGTCGCACACAAACACCTTGCGCCAAGACGGCTTCAACTATTGTAATCACGATTTATTTATATAAGTACCTGCCTAGGTATTAGAAATATCTATTTATCATTGCGATCAGAAGTATTACATTTTAATCACCACCGCGATAGCAGATTTACGCTTGACGCATTTACTTACTAAACAATCTCGTAGATACCGTTATCAAGAAATAAAAGCATATTATTTAATTTTATTTAATTATATTTATATGATTCTGCCGTAACTTGCGAGAAGGAAGGAAACACTTAGTGCTCTTTCTTCATTTTCTGATTCCTTGCATTACTTAGTTTAATAATTCAAATTGTAATCATTATCTACAATTCTCGAGCTGGAATCGAACACATAACCATCGCAGCACCGATCAATTTATAATGAAAGTGTAGGGCGGAAGTATCTTAATGGAACCGGAGTATCTTAACTCTAGGTTCCCAGGTTTCCCCTGCGGAATGTAATGTGCGGGATACACCGTAAAGCAAAAAAAATATTCACAAATTTTGTACACCTTAGTTTAATTTTGGAATTCATCGGAGTGCATTTCCAAAAATGTATAAAACTAAATAGTTTCATATAAATTGTATATAAATCCCGAAAATTTAAGTACAGGTCTAAAATATATTTGTACAACAAGTCATATCTAGACAAGCCAACATCTGTGCGTATATTATTTTTAATACAGCGGTAACAATGCAGCGTACGTACAAATAAGTCGTACTCGCAGGGCACCTCCCTCGTACCTGCCTCGTACCTGCCTCGTACTTGCCTCGTACCTGCTGTAAGACGAGGCGACCTCGTTGCTCGTCGCTAATCCATCTGTAACTGTAATACTAGACTGCTACGAGTATATATTTATTGTAGACGTATCTATGGAAGCTAGACATTGAGATGTTTTAATGAAAGTATCTTATTATGTTGTAAATGGTAAAAAAGTACTTTCGCTGACTAGTGGGGAGTGGAAGTGACTTAGTGGTAACGGAGTGTATCAATACTAGATAATGGTTCCTACGTTTCCTTTACAGTAGCTACATTAGTATATGGCAGAGTTGACAGAAGTAGTAATAACACACTACGATCTAACTTTTTGTTCAAGTTCCTGACATTACTAGTAGAATGGCGGAAATCAATATCGTGTTTCATCTACGAGAGCGGGATCAGCTTCACGCTGTATCCTAGCAGTAGGGGAGGCAGAGGGAACCTATTGTTAAGACACTTCGTTCCCCACTTTCTGCCGAACTCTGGAGTTCCCGAAGTTCCCAGAATGAGGAAATGAAAACATTAATTATTAGATTACTCCGTGTCCAACAGAGTATCGAACCTATCACTACTGACTTCAGAATCACACTTGTACGTCACGCGGCACTGCAGCCTCGAAATATTATCCATATAGTTTTATAACAATCTTGAAAATATATACAAATTTAAGAATAGGTACTGTCCCGCGTTTTAAGTCATCTTCAAACGTTTTTTAATATTTCAGTGAATCCTTTTTGTTCTAGCAAGAAGTAGGAACTTGTAATATAAGAAATAATAAAAGACGCGTAACAAGTGCGGAGAGTGCGGTACGTGCTTACTCGCATGCGGAGGAAATCAACATTTGCATTATTTCATACATCGTGTACCATACGGCGTGAGGCGTCGCGGTGGAAAATGATTTCTTAGTATGCTTTAGATTTTATATATTTTCACTTTGATGCTGAAGAGACAGCGTAGAGTAAAAAATATGTATAATTTCAACGAGAAACTAAATCTAGCAATTAGATTTTGATATCGTTTAGATATTATTATAATATTTGGTGGAGCACATTGGCGCAGGGGCACAAGCGTGTGAATGTAAACCTAGTGTCAAGACACTTCCGTTCCCCAATTCCCGCCAAATACTAGAGGCACTGCGTGTTGAGTGGCGAAACTTAACGAAAAGCTTTGCCTCGTGACCAGACCAAGTAATAATAAAATATTAAAGATCTCATCTCCTTGAGTCGCAATTGAATCCCACACAGCCTCTATGTGTAGGTGATACATAGAAAATAATAAATTTTGATATGCATTTTGTCCAGAACCGTTATAATTGAGGTCGTTTCGACCCACTGCACAATTATCGACAAATATTTATAGCATAATGGAAGTATTGGCTTCGACTGCATTACTCAAAACGCGGAGCCATTTCAGTTTAAAATAAAAATAAAATATATATGTACTTAAAAACAGGGATCCTGACTGCATCGAGCGTTTAGTCTTGCTCTTAAAAAACTATTAAGTAATGTCATTTTTATGTCGCGCGACGTGTACGATACGATTGGTGTGTGTGTATGTACGATACTATTGTACAGTACGGTCGACGACTAATGGTCGCCTTGAAATTATATTTACTGAACTTACGCGTATTGTACACTGGGCAAGAAAATAAATGGTAGTAAAGAAAATAGTATAATCCAATGTGCCCAGCCATTTACAGCTAAGTTCAGAGCGGCCACGACTTGTTGACGTAGTACATTTCGTTTTACATTGTCTTGGCGCACTATAAACGTGAGAATTGTAGAATCAATCCTCTCGGAACAGTAATTATTCCATTCTGGTAGACAAAGCGAGGTTTTAATATCCATTATGTAACACACAATGTCTAGAAGGGAGCGAAAATAGAGCAGAAGGGGTCTCTGCTCACCGACACAATGTAGAAAAAAGCGCAAAGCTCTATATCTCTATTTAATATGTTTATAGCAGAGTAGCTACCTGTTATAGTAGACAAACCGTGGCGTTGAGTTCCGCCACTCAACAGGCAAAGTCAACTTCACTCAATGACGGAAAATAGACATTAGAATGTTTTAACACTAATTTCACTCTGTTAGGAAGAAACCATTGAAACTTTTGATCGTATCGTCCCCGTGTCGTATAACTAAACAACGATCCAAAGCATTCAAACGATCGTTCTGATAATTGCTGTTGTATTTAATGTAAGAGTCAGCGTAATGGACGCATCGCTCGTTTATTGACTTCACTACTTTGTTCACTACACTTTATTTTTACATTAATACTTGTTAAGTGTATAAATGTGTTGAAATAAGGCCATATTTTTGGCAAGACATTTTAAAATGTTGTATAAAGCCTTTGTCTTGGGAAAAAAAATATTATTGACGCTTAATTTTGATTTCCGTTTTACTTTCTTATAACATATAAAATTAAAAGTATATCAAGAGTTCAATAAATAGATGTCAATGATAGTTAAGCCCTACTTGTTTAGGGGATTCCCACATTTGAATGCTTGAACTAAATTACTACTAAATCCAAATCATTAGAAAACATTTCTTATGGTAAATCAATAAATTAATTGACGTTCAAAAAAACTTGTAACTTCTTATTTCCGCCACGCAATGCCTCCAGAATTCGGCTGAGGGTGGGGAACAGAAATGTCTTAATGGCGACGGAGTGTCCTTTATGACAGGTTTAGGAATCTTTAGGTTCTCTCTGCAGGATGCATAACAGGGTGTTATGGATACAAAAAAAAAACAACTAAATATTGTTTAATTTAATATATAAACATATAATATATTTATTTAATACAACTTACATGTACATTAGCCCACCATTCACACTTCTAATACAAATTCCAATATTCGTTAATTTCTTTGGATAAGTCAGAAGCATTAACTATTAAATAATTCTATAAAATTTTTGTTACCTTCGTTTTAATCAATCATAAATAAAGAAACACATTGAAATCTTGTTTTATTCTAACATACTTAAGGTCAAGCCAGATACATCCTCATATTTATTATCATTTTACCAAACATGAAAAAGGATACATTTAATATTTTTAAATAACTGATAAGTACTTGTTAGTTTATTCGATGATTATAATTTTTATACACATAAATTAGATATAGTTTCAAATCTTAAAACGCCACTTAATAATTTTATTAAAAAACCTAATAACGCAACAAATTTATCAGTAACTTAACGAGCACTTATAGGTTAGTTGGAAAAAATCGTAAATAAAAATAAAATAATATATTTAATTTAAAATATTTTAACATAAATTATTCAAACATGCAAAGTAGTCACGTAAAACTATTAATAATATTACATCAATTATAATCATTATATGAGGTTAAAGAAGGATCAGAGTCAGTTATTAATATATGCAATTAATTTAAAAAAAATAGTAGCATTGGAGTGTCTTAACACAAGGTTCCCTCTACCTACCCTGCTGCGTGAAGATACAGCGTGAAGTTAATTAAATATATTTGTACTCGACGTACAAAAAATATAATATATATTTCTATAGAAGCCGTAACGACGCAGTGAGGCAACATATGACTAAACGCAACTGTTGTGAATTTGATTCTCGCTCTGGGAAATAATTTTTCTTTATTTCTACTTCTTACCTATTATTTATCGAAAGAAATATAAATGAAGGTATAATATTGTATTAAAGGTAGCTGTAATTTTATTTGCGATATAAACTAAAATAAAATGCAAATAATTGAGAAAAGAGTTACATTCAGAAGCATAAATTTGTTTAAACCGATTTAATGTCAGTTAAGTGTTATATTACTACTATGAGTAATGTATTTAGTATTACAAAGTGTAATAATAATATTAATGCTACTATGTTTTATTCAAATTAAAATTTATAAGTTTATCCAAAAGTATTCATCAACTTATATAAAATATTAACTATAATTAAAAAATATATCATTTATCAATAACATAAACGGAGGTCTCTGTCTATAAAGACATGATTACAACAAATTAATTATCCAATTAATTGGATATCGTGTTATGTAATGCTAACGAGTTATTTGATTAATCAATATAATAATTATAAAAATTTAATTCTTATTTAAAAATATTTTTTATATGAAATAGTTTCTTTATTTATTTACACTTTATTGTGCACAATTACACATTAAGAAGAAAAAGAAGAGTATGAATAGGTGTGTTTGATTATTCCACTTGTCATGTTTTATTACACTGAAGAAAAATAAGCTAAATAAAATCAAACACGGTAAGAAATTCAACAAAAAAAAATAATCCAATCAACTCGTCAACATTAAAAAACCAATCAATTGAATAAATCAAATAAATCCAATCCATTAAATCCCTTAAAAACGTTAAATCCGTTAACTTCGGACTTGCAATTGGGCAGCTAAGAGGAATAATATTTTAAGTCCAGGTAAGAAAGATGCTACGGCAGAGAAATCTGGGCCCGTGGCGAGGGCGGTCACCACTTGTAGGGCGCTCTCGTTGTCACCTGCTTGCGCGCACTGTACGCACGAGTGGAGAGAGGAGAGTGCGGTCTCTGATAGCTAGGAGAAAGAAAATAT
>HE671410.1:17170-49953 GCA_000313835.2 Heliconius melpomene melpomene | reverse complement strand
CAACAAAAAAAAATTAATCCAATCAACTCGTCAACATTAAAAAAAAGCAATCAATTGAATAAATCAAATAAATCCAGTCCATTAAATCCTTTAAAAACGTTAAATCCGTTAACTTCGGACTTGCAATTGGGCAGCTAAGAGGAATAATATTTTAAGTCCAGGTAAGAAAGATGCTACGGCAGAGAAATCTGGGCCCGTGGCGAGGGAGGTCACCACTTGTAGGGCGCTCTCGTGGTCACCTGCTTGCCCGCACTGTACGCACGAGTGGAGAGAGGAGAGTGCGGTCTCTGATAGCTAGGAGAAAGAAAATATTTCATTCATTAGAAAATTAATTTAATTGTTTTATTACTGCGAATAATTAATGAGATTATAGAATAATAGATAATTCTAATTATTAACGCGTTAATTAATTAATTGACGCAGTGACACAAAGTGGTCCGCTCTGTTTGGAAAGTGGTTCCCTTTGCCGACCTGCTATTTGTGCGATACAAGGTAAAGCTAAATATATTATTTCAATTAACCTTTTATATTTTAAAGTTTTCTCAAAACCTTTTTCATTTTTTGTGTATATTATTAAACCTAAAAATTACAGTAATTATTGTTTTGTAGCCTTAAAAAGTATTTTTATATCTTTATAAAATTTGTTTATATGAAAATTAAAAATGATGTGTGATGATGTAATTGAAGTGATTAAGTACATATCTTACTCTGTTCTCGCGAAGCATGTCGTATAGAGTTTCAAGTTTTCTTTGAACATCTTCAAGCTTTCTTTTCATTTGCTAAAAATAAAGAAACTTTATAAATGACAAGACTAGAAGAAGAAGACAACTAATAATGTTATATATTAATATTATAAATTAGAAGATACTTTCATCATCATCAACAGCCGTCTTTAGTCCACTGTTGGACATAGGCCTTCCCCAATTCTCGCCACCACACTCGATCTTCAGCTTTTCGGACCCATCCGCTTCCCGCCAATCTCTTCATATCGTCAGCCCATCTGGCAGGGGGTCGTCCCACCGGTCGTTTTGTACGGGGTCTCCACTCTACGACACGTCTGCCCCAGCGGCCGTCGGCTCTACGACAGATATGCCCCGCCCATTGCCACTTCAGCTTACCAATTCTTTGGGCTATGTCGGTAACCCTGGTTCTCCTCCGGATTTCCTCGTTTCGGATTCTATCCTTAAGAGATACACCGAGCATAGCCCGCTCCATGGCGCGCTGAGCGACTTGAAATTTGTGGACGAGGCCTTTCGTTAGAGTCCATGTCTCCGCCCCGTACGTCATGACCGGAAGAATGCACTGGTCGAATGCCCGAGATTTCAGGCATTGAGGTAGTGGCGAGTCGAAGATCTGACGAAGTTTTCCGTACGCTGCCCAACCCAAACGTATTCTTCTGTCAGCCTCTTTGTCGAAATTGTTCCTACCAAGTTGTATAGTTTGGCCTAGGTAGATGTATTCCTGGACAACTTCGATGCTAACATTATCGACGATAACTGGCCTTGGATCTGCAAATGAATTGAACATGACCTTAGTCTTATCCAAGTTCATTCCCAGACCCACCCGTCTGGAAGAAACACTCAGGCTTTGCAGCATCTCCGTTAACTCATGCAGCGATTCGGCCATTACAACTATGTCGTCAGCAAATCGAAGGTGTGAAATGTATTCTCCGTTGATATTAATACCCTGCCCACTCCAGTCCAGTGTTTTGAAGACATCCTCTAAAGCGTTAGTAAACAGTTTCGGAGATATTACATCTCCCTGTCTTACTCCGCGCTTCAGAGGGATTGGTCTTGTCTGGACATCCTGGATTTGGACAGTCATCGAAGCGGATGTATATATACATTTCAACACCTCGATATACCGCCAATCGACTTGACATCGCTGCAGAGAATCGAGAACAGCCCAGGTTTCGATGGAGTCGAAGGCTTTTTCGTAGTCCACAAATGCGAGACACAGAGGGCGATTATATTCCTCGGTCTTTTGTATAACCTGTCGTAGTGTGTGGATGTGGTCTACGGTACTGTAGCCTTTTCGAAACCCGGCCTGTTCAGGAGGCTGAAAATCGTCAAATCTTCGGGCAAGCCGGTTTGATATGACTCTTGAGAAAAGCTTATAGACATGGCTTTAGAAGTGCTATCGGTCTGTAGTTCTTGAGGCGCGTTTTATCTCCTTTTTTGAAGAACAATATGACCACACTTCTAGACCATGCTTCCGGCGTTGTGCCCTTGTTTAAGACGGTATTAAATATCTTTCGGAGCTCCTCCAAGACAATACGCCCACCAGCTCTTAAGAGTTCCGTGGTAATACCGTCTTCCCCAGTGTGCCTTGTGTTTTTGAGCTGCTTAAGAGCCATCCCAATTTCGGCAATCTCTATGTCCGGTAGCTCGTCCGTGAAGTGACGGGTCAGCTTGGCACGTTTGTCATTTGCGTTTTCAATGGTGGGTTTAGGTGCATGAGAGGAGTACAGTCCTCCATAAAAAGTTTCGGCTTCTAGGAGTAGATCTGGTTTCGATGTAATGACTCGACCATCAGATGTCGTCAGCTTCGCCAAATGACTCCTTCCCCAATTGTTTGGCGAATACTTTCGAGCCTCTATTTCGTTCTATAGCATCTTCGATTGCTCTTAGATTGCTTTGGCGGAGGTCGAATCGTATTTGATTTTTACACGCTTATTGAGAAGGCGGAAATTTGGCGAATCCGTAGACGTCTCCCGTCTCTGTCTCATCAGATCCACTTGTTTCGGCCGAGAACTTGGATGATTTACTCCTCTGACTTTGTTGACAAAAAGCCTCTCCCACTTCTCGGATGATCTTCGCAAACTGATTGGCACATTGGTCAATATCCTCCGTGGTTTCCAGCAATTGGAATCGGTTTTGGAGTTCCAGCTGGAACTCATCGGATTTAGCAACGATATGGCGTTGTGACGGTCGGAGCGTAGACTTTATCAGACGATTTCTTTCGAGTCGGAAGTCTATATTCAAAGTCCCTCGTACAAGTCGGTGATCACTTCCGGTATTAAACCTGTTGATCACTGAGACGTCTTTGAATATATACCTCCTATTCGTCATGATAAAGTCGATCTCATTTTTTAGTCACATTATCTGGGCTTCGCCATGTCCACTTCCTCTGAGGCTTTTTCTGGAAAAAAGAATTCATCAGAGAGAGCCTCTGGGATTCGAGAAAGTTAACTAGCATTTGGCCCCTACGGTTTCTGCTACCAATACCGTGCGATCCAATAACCGATTCACCGCGTTCTTGTGCTCCTACTTTGGCATTGAAGTCCCCCATAACAACAGTGAAGTGGGTCTTGGTGGTGTCGTGTAAGGCCCGTGTTATGTCGTCATAGACGGCCTCGACCTCGTCGTCAGAGTGTGTCGACGTGGGAGCATAAACCTGAATCACTTTCAGAGAATACCTCCTAGTTAATTTGAGTATGAGGTATGCTAGCCGAGTGGACACACTGCTGACTTCCATCACATTGCCAGAGAGAGCTTTGTTAACCAAAATGCCAACTCCGCCTTGTGACGTCTTATCGCCCTCTCGATGGTAGAGTAGGTGGCCCGATTTCAGGGTTATCGTGTCCTCTCCCTGTCTTCGGACTTCTGACAGCCCTAGAATGTGCCAGTTTATGTGTCCTAACTCCGACTCGAGCTCAGCTAGATAGACATCTTCCTTCAACGAACGAACATTATATGTAGCCAAATGTAGTTGGTGGTATGTGTGGTGACCGGATCCTACCCGGAGATTCTTCGCACCCTCTGCCCCGCCGTGACCACGACCGTCACCACGATGGTCGGGAATAGCAGGGCCACCGGGAACTGAGGGCCGTTTCTTTCGGTGTGTTGACATGGGAAGTGTTGCCCATACTCGCCACGCTAGGCAAGGGCGTGTTGGCGAGCGCAGGGCCGGGCCCCCTTGCACTGGTGACGCTGCTGCCCGTCACCAGCCTAATTTGAAGCCTGGCTGATTGGATGGTTATACCGCCATCGTTCGGTCGTCAGAGCCTCGTTCGTAGATCAGCAGGATGCACCACGGGCAGGTGAGGTTGACTGTTTGAGGGCACTTAGGTATTATGGCCCCCTTGCATCCCTTACTAGAAGATACTTTAGCAATTGCATATTTAGTATATGTGGTATAAATAGTAAAAAGTTAAAAAAAATACATAAAATAACATAAAAATGTAAGTGAGCCCAGTCGCGGTGCAGGACTGCGCGACTGTAATCGCGACAAGTTGTGGGTTCAATTTCCACTCGAAGAAATGCAATATTTATTATTTTCTTTTCCATACTCTGGTAACGAAACAATTGATTTCCGTCAGTCAATGTCAAATTAGGGTATTGATTCCTAGGTTACGAAACTAAAAAAAAGAATGTCAGTATTGTCAAAAAGCTCATCTATCTGGGGGTACTTATCAGAAACTAAAAATTTACTTGGAATTATATTGCATTATATATTAAGGTAGGTAGGTAAGGTGGTGGCTCTGCTTGTAGGTGTTTGGCACCACGGCACAACGTTTAAATGAAATCGTTGTGCGTTTGATTCCCACAGAAGTGAAGCAAATCATTTTCATTCTTCTCTCAACTCATATAGACATAACGCAGTATTGAGTTCCGCCACTCAGCACACAATGTCTCGAAATTGGGAAGTCAGAACGAAGTAAGTTAACCCTAGACTCCTAAAGTATTCTATCAGGCTAGACAGGATGAATGCGAGATATATGTATGTATATATATACTTATATATGTATGTATGTATGCATTACCACATTAACAGCCCTCTCAGAACAAGCGTTACGTAGATCATCAAACACTGTCTGTAATATTGTGTGTTGTTCCGGTATTGGTCCTTTTTGTATCGGCGCTGGTGCTTCTACAGGAGCGGGGTTTTCCACCTAAGGATGGTATATATAAATATAAATAGATTATAGGAAGAAATAATAAATATTGACTATTTTCTTTACATAGGAGATTTAAGTTCCAAAGATAAAATATCAATATTTCTTAATGAAAATGATCGAAAAGCAAACTATTATTGGACCAAAATTGTTATTTTTAAGAAACTCGTAAGATAATAATAATATAATTTCGATAATAATTGACAAAAATCGAACATTGGGTGTTAAATCAACATTTAAAATATCTTCTAAAGTAAATTATAACCCAAATCTCTAAAAGTCAAAAATCTAAACACTAAACAAAATAAATTACAATAATACAGTGTTTAAAATATAACTAAGACATCTAATTCTACAATTCCATACCTGTTGCGGATAACCAGACTGTTGTCCAGGTGGATATTGTCCCGGGTACTGCTCTTGATATTGGCCAGGATACTGTCCCTGTTGTCCAGGGAACTGTCCCACTTGTCCAGGATATTGATTCTGCTGTCCAGGAAACTGTGCTGGCTGCCCTATTTGACCTGGGTATTGATTTTGTTGCCCTGGATATTGATTTTGCTGCCCTGGGTACTGATTTTGACCAGGGAACTGATTTTGTCCAGGATACTGTGTAGGTACGAGGGGCACGTGTTGTGGAGGTTCTACTCCGAATAATGGATGAGTTATTGGTGCTTGTTGTTGGACCTCTGGTTTTGGCTGTGGATTGATGGGCTTATTAGTTTTTTTTGAGCAAGAATTTTTTTGGTGAGAGTTATAATTATCTATGTAATATTAAACAAGCGAAAATTGAAACGGTAATAAAAGAATGAAGATACTTAACAAATTAATGAAATCTTTTATTAACAATTTATATAACGTAAATTATTATTACTACTACTTACATCACTTAATTCTAACTAAAAATGCACAAAAAATACAAATACTAAAACTGTTAGTGAAAACGTCTATCAAGGAGAAACACAATTTTTTTTTCTGTAATTTTTGTTTACAGTTTACAATTTTAGTCAAACTGGCAAAGAAAGAAAAGAAAAACATTTTTTCAATATTTTTTTTTAGTTTTAAACTTTTATAAAATAACTGTCAAACTGTCATGCTTTACAGTTTACAGAATGTCATATCATTCTTTAAACATTTATACCTCATGTCTGTGCTCTATTATTTGATTCCATTGTCTTGTACCGGCGTGGAAAGGACACATATCCTCGTGACCAAATTGCTATATAGTAATAATACTTTTAAAAATCAAACATAGAACTCATGTAGATGAATTAATTTACGAAAAGCTGTACCAACTTAATTATATATTTTTTCTATAAATAACATTTTTAGACTATCATTAGCATTTCCGCAAGAATATTTTAACAAAATTAGTTTTTCTCTTTTAAAATATCGTCAATAAAATGACCCATTGTTATATACTAATTTTTGCAATATTCTAAAGGCTATAAATTAAATTACTTTGATCGTGAAAAAATACCATTACAATCATCATTTATAAATTACTCCCAATTTGAAAAAAAACACCTTAAAAAGTAATTTAATATGCTAAATCATTGATATTTAGAAGAAAGACAATTAAAAACTACCAGCATATATTATAAGCCGTATCCAACAAAGGCCGTTAGGGTGTAGCGGTACACCGGAACAGCGTCCAACTGCAAATGCGAAGGTTGTGGGTTCAATTTGGGACAATAATAATTTTCATTTTCTCTGACGACAAGTAACTTCTTACGAGTAAGAAGACAAAGCTCAGGGTTGAGTTCTGTTCCATTCAACACTCAATGTCACGAAAATTCACCCCAGAGCGAGGGATGTAGTGTTTTACCATAAGATTCCCTCTGGCAACGGTGGTCTATGCGAGATACACCTTAAACCTAAAAAAAATTGTGTAACAATAAACAAACCTTAGGTTTAGTAGTCATCATAGGAGGATCGTTCCATCCTGGAGCAGCCGGCTTCACTGCCGGAGTTGCTTCTTGTCCATAATAATTTCCATTAACGGCCGGATTTATTTGGTTCACCGGATTCGACGGAGCGGGAGCTAACGGATTCAACGGGACGGGGTTTAACGGGACAGGGTTTAATGGATTTAACGGGACGGGGTTTAACGGATTAATTGGATTTGGTTGATTGATTGGTGCGAAGTTATGACTTGGTACGCTTGAAGCGTTATATTGATCGGGATAAGGGCTGTTATAGCCGTAAGAGGGTTGATTTTGTATGGGATTATTAAAACTGTATTGATTGTATGAAGGGGCTGATTGTACGGAGGGATCGACTTTGTATTTAGATCTGCTTGTTATACCACCTGTAGATGTAAAAAAAGTGTATTTGGTTATATTTAAGTGACTTTATAACAACGGAGTTTCTTAACACTACGTTCCCTCTGCCTACCCTGCTATGAATAGCGTGTAGCTCAAAAAAATCTTTGAAAAACATCTATTGTTATATACATGTTTTTATTTTAAATTAGAATTAAATTAAGTATATGGTGGACTCAACCAATCATTCTAATATCGATTATTACTTTAGATTTTTTAATTTCAAAGAAGTGTTTAAATTAAAAGAAATTAAACAAGAAATAATATATCCTACATCTAAAATATACGAATTATTATGTATTGAGTAATATAATTTACCAGACTGGGAGGCAACGCTGGGAGGTCGAGGCGGAGCGGCCGACCAGTTAGGAACTTCTTGGGCAGGTGCTGAAAATAAATTATAAAATTAAATAAAATTAAATTACTTCACGTTGCATCCCGCATATTGCAGGCTAACAATATGAATCAACTGTTAAAACACTCGTTTCCCGCTTTCCGCATTTAGAGACATTGTGTGTTGAATGGTGGTACTCAACGCCTTACTTTATCTACTAAATCAGGGAACTCAAAATAATTTAAATCCAATCTTTATTCTGAGTGGCATAAACATAATTTATATACAAATAATCATAGTTTTTCACATATTTTTTTTAGATTTTACATGGCAAACTAAAATTATGTAGTAATTAACTAAACCACTCTCCACTATTACTCATTTATAATCCAAAATAATAATCAAACCCACAATCAGTCCACCTGAAGACTAAACAGAAAAACATTACCAGCATTATAACTATTATCACTTTGTCCTCCATATTGCCTCTGGGAGTGCGAGCTCACTGTACGCGAACGTGATGAATGCTGTACGTGCTGCTGCTGATGATGCTGATGGTGCTGTTGTTGATGTGGATGCTGTAATAAACATTTATGTTAACCTATCTAGTAACTTTATTTGTATATTTTAAATATTATTATATAAATCATAAAAGTATTTTTCTAGAAATGGCACAAATGTTTTATTATATTCACGTTGTTAACAAGCCGTTGTTGATTGGCGGAATTCAACAACCTCACCAAAGTGAGGTTATAAAGATATTTATTCACCCGAATGTGAATCGAATCCGCAATCAGTCCGTCTACAGTCAGATAGATAGATGATTAATATTTTCTAAAACCATATAAAAAAGGACATGTTATGTCAACATACCCTAAATCCGGCGTGTCCTGACGTCTGGGGCTCCCCGAGCGCCCTCGCCACACGCGACGCGAGATCCGTGGCGGAGCCCTGCAGCACCGAGAGGGCGCTCCGGAGACAGCCCTGAGCCGCGAGACGGGACGCGTATTGTGTTAGTAGAGCGTCTACTTGGCTATTTTGTTGCTGTAACAAATTATATAAATATGTTAGAAAAATTCCATTCCATTCTCCACTTCGTATCTATTGGGAGATATGGGGATAGAACTGGCAACAATTGTATTTAGTCAGAGGCTGCTCCGCGATGGTTTCACACATACATATATATGTATTATAATATTGTAGAGAAACTATTTATATATTAAGTAATTTATTAAAAAAAAAGTACAATAAGAGTAATTTATAGTTTGAATTGATTAATAATCAAACCAACCCTAAGAAAACTCAAGGTTGGTTTGGATATTAAACAATTTATTAAAAAGATGTAATATTCCATTTGAATTTCAAATAATTAAATCTAGTTTTTTTAATTAATCTTCTTTTTATACTTTAACATGTTTCAATTAAATAATTTAAATAAATTTAGGTTTTATTTATTCTTGTCAATTTTTTAATTACATTTTGATTCTTAACTTCACTGTCCCAACTTCAAAATGAACTATATTCCAATCACAAACATTATTATATTAAAAAAATGCAGTATTAAAAGCAACTTTGACCTACAAAACAAAACTACAATTACATTAATAAAACTACAACTAAAACTAAAAAACCAACAAACCTGCACAGACAATCCTCGAACAGCTGCAGCAGAACGCACCAACAACGCTAACTCCACACCTTGCGCTAAAGCAGCAAGTTTAGCATTTGCAGCAGCACTGGCATCGACATCAGCACTGTCAGCACTAGCAGCAGCACTTGCATGTAATGCTCTAACTGCCAGTGCGTCGGCGTTAGCAGCACAAACATAACAGAGGGAGGCAGCTTGTCGTAGTTGTGGGTCAGATTCTTCTGATAGCTTATCTCCCAGCATATCTGTTTGTTTATAAATTTTTAATTTTATTTACCATAAAATAAGATAAAAATAGAGTTTGTTTTATCTGATAATTTGGATTTCTATAAATTTAACAAATACAGGGCAGCGGCGACGCGTACGTGTACCGAGTGCCGTGTGACGTACCGCAGTAGGCGTGCGGGGGCTCTCCGGCGTGGCGCAACAACGCAGCCAGCGTGCGCGGCCAGCACGCGGGCGCGGCACTACGCACCAACGCGCCCCACGACGCACGCGATATGGCACCCGCAACCAGAGACACGGGCTCCGAGCGGGTGGACTGGAAGTGATGGTTCTGGGCTTTTTGGACTAGTTCGGGACCACCTGTTGGGATTGAAATGTATTATTAATATGTGGCAGAACAAGAAACAGCTTATTATATAACTTCACGCTTTATTCCTAGCGCGGTAGTCAGAGAAAACGGAGCACCAATCGCTACAGTCTCTACATACCTCTTTCGCCTCGTCCACTGTCATCAACCTACCTATTCATACATGCTGTTCGGGGGATTCTCATGCTTTTTACATGGCCTGTCTCAAGTATCTCGAATAGCATTTTCGAAGGTCAACCGAGGTCTACCTCTCTTACCGCCCACTTTTCCGTCATAGATTTTTTTTGCCATTTTTTCATCACTCGTTCGTTCGACGTACCCAAATCAACTGAGCACATTCTTCTACATTCTCACCATGACATCCTCGCAAGTACCTGCTATTCTGTATATCTCTTCATTACGGATTCGATCAGCTAGGCTGACTCCGTACATCCTACGAAGAGATCGCATTTCCACGGCATTCATATTTTTGGCATTTTTTTTCTGTAATACTCGTTTCGCTGCTGTATAACAGCGTCGGTACCAACACTGCATTGTGTACGGCCAAACGCGCAGCTGTGCTGACGTTTCGCCATCTCATCAATGCAACTAAGGCTCCGTTAACCCTGTTACCGGCAGCAATACGCCTTTCCACAACCATATCTTATCTTCCATCTCTACTGAACATACTTCCCAAATATACCATTTTATTTACTTTTTAGCTTTTTATTATGAAATAAACTAGCGACCCCCTTGCGGCTTCGCCCGCTTTTACTACTGGATTATTCATATAATGTATGTTTGCAAAGCACTAAAGATAATGTGAAAATTAATTAAACCCTAATGCAACCCGCATTTTTGTAATTTCAATAAGTATTTTCCAATTGTTTTACACAGCAAGGATTTTTTAGTAGGTACCGTAATTTTAAATCTGTACGACTAATCTTTTCAAGTACTTATTAAAATATATTTAAATGACTATTTTTATATAGTTAAATGACTATTTTTAAACGGAAGAAATTATAAACAAAAGCCTACCTACTAATAACTACTACAAAAAATATGAAACCAAATATATCGCGCTGAAATAATACATTCAACTCCAATTATCCAATACGTGCAAACGCATCTAAATCTTCGCTGCTATGCCTCTACAGCGGGCGGATTCTTTTTTTCGAGCTTGTGGTTAATGCTGAAGAGGGTATTCTGTCCCTGATGTAAAGCAAGCACTACGTGGCTGCCTGTGAGGAAAATGAAATAGAATGCATTGGCCGGGAAGCGAACCCGGGCTGCCCGCGTGGCAGGCGAGCAATCTACCACTGAACCACCGATGACTGCTCATGACGCGCTTGTATAAGCAAAACGTCGCGGGGCGCGTTTCGCAGCAAGGATGTTTTGATATTGTAACAACTTCTAAAGTACTTATTAAAATGAAAAACAGTAAAAGACAGTTTTGATCTACATTAAATGGCCAACGTAACTAATATACTTATTTATATGCTGAGAGTAAGGGATAAGTAAAACTTAAGTCGGCACAGCTGATGAGTCAACGGCGTGATGTGTCAATAATTAAATGCATTTTTCTACTAAAACTATTCGCAATTTTGAAATAGTGTAAACAGCAAATTTTATCTTCGTTTAACGTAGAAAATTAATAAAGTATTTTAAAGGATAAGGATTAATACCATTATAGAAAAATATCCCTCACAATAAAAAATATATTGAAATTACTATTTTTAGACAGAAATATGATTACTACACGTTATCCTTAAAAGATAAAAATATGCTCTCGCGGACTTTTTTGTAGATCTTATTAAGAGGAACAATACTCCAGTACATTATTTTCATGTAGTACTTACCATTAAAGCAGCGCATGCGCGAAAGTGTCTCAACGGGTAGGACTTTAGACACATTTATCGTATTTATGTTAATTTACATAAGAATGTACAAATAATAAACTATATATAAACCTTCCCTGAGAAATACTCGACTTAATGGTGTAAACCGCATAAAAATCCGTTGGGTGGTTTAGAAGAAGAAGAGTTAGAAAGTTCAGACAGACACGAAAAGCGACTTTGTTTTATAAGATATAGGATAGTGGAAATGGCGATTTTTGGGAGTGATTATTGTACTACATAAAGACCACTTGCTTTTGAAATCATTATAATAGAAGCTAGTAACTGTTTCTAACACAATTATTTACGTCCCTCTGATAATAAAACAAACCATGATATTCTTTGTATTTATTATTAATTCACACACACGCACGCGCACGCGCCCACTCACTCTATAGACAGATATATTACCCAAGGAAGCTATAACGAGTGCGTCGGCGACCCTCCCGCCCTCTATGCAAAGGTCGACCGCCTCCTCGAAGTTACCGGTGACGAGGGCGCGACATATTGAACTGTTATTATCTGAAAACGAAATTGTTTTATTAATCCTTCTTACCATACTAATATTATAGATGTCAGTGTACAGTGTGAGATAGTATGTACAGTGGGTAAAAAAAGTATTTGCACACCTAATTTTTTTGAAGTTACACCTAGAAAAACAACTGAATGATTTCAGTTAATCTATACTAATATAATAAAGCGGAAGAGTTTGTTTGTTTGTTTGTTTGTTTGTTTGAACGCTAATATCTCTGGATCTACTGGTCCGATTTTCATTGTTTTTGTTTTGTATGAAAGCTGCATTCTTCAGAAGTGCTATAGGCTATATAACATTACATTACACATATATACTAATATATTTTAAAGTACATTCTAATTTGACATGCAATTTATTCTGCCATGTTAATAACAACCGTCGTTGCTAGGCGACCGCTACCGCGACGTTTTGATATTCATCCTTATGAAAATAAATATAATAGTCACTTTTAGCATTTTATCTAGATTGAAATTATAGTTTACTGTATAACATACTAATAAATAATTAAGGAGATGTCACTGATTCCAAATGACCTAGCCACCTAGCGGGCGGCAAAGTATGACCGACGCGAACGGGCAGATGACGTTGACGGTTTTATAAATTTTCATACATTTTCGAACTTTATTTGTTGTTTATAATTAATTTAAAATACACTTTGATTCTCTTCTTATTTTATTTGATATTGCCCGCTAAAATTATCCTACTTAATATATAGAAATGTTTAGTTATTTCGTAGAGTCGATATCTATGTACGCACGTACGGAAAACTTTAGGTACTTTTTCTAATATTAAGAATACCTATCCTTTAGTTTTAATCCTTAAATTTATCCTTTTAATCCTTTTGTTAGTTCATTTCAATAACTCAGATATTTTTTTCTAATAATGTTTATCTACTTATTATTCTTTTTGATTATTTGAGCTTATATTTTCTTACTAATTCTATTGAGAATTGAAAATAATTTCATGAATATGTTTAATAAATATTCTTATAGTTGAAGCAGGCGTAGCCGCGTCCGGGTCCACTAGTTATTGTATAATAGCTTTATCTATATATATTTAGAATTGATTATTAAAAATTCTTAGAAAACAGAAATAAAAAAATTAGATGGTAAAAACACCTTTTTTAAAGTCAAATAAGTATTTGCACACCAACCATTCCCTAGATACAATGTTATTCCCGCGACATTTTGTCACTTTAGGTAAAATGTGAACATTGTATGTATACATGTGAACATTGGGAAACGTATTCTAATAACAAGACATTTGTTTAGTGTTCAGAAAAATCTTGAAGCCAATATGCCGAAAGAATTTGAACTGTCGTTATCGACGCGTGAAGAAAATATTTTACTCCGTAATGAAGATTGAAGTTATCGCCAAATCGGGTCAAATTTAAAGTTAAATTACTCGACTGTGTAGTAAATTATAAAAAACCGAGAAGAAATGGGTAGTGTCGAAAATAAGGAAAGGTCCGTTCTTTCGAAGAAGCTAAGTACGAGAGAAAAGCGACAAATTTTAAAATCGGTACAAAATAACCTATTTACAAGCGCTCACAGCTTAGCAAATGATATTGCGTCAAGTTCAGGTAAGGTTGTCTGTGCCCAAACTGTAAGAAACGTACTGGGTAATGGTGGTCTTCGTAGCAGATCAGCGAGGAAAAATTCTTTCATAAGTGATGCCAATATAGCAAAAAGACTAACTTTCGCGAAAGAATACTTAAATACCCCTTTAGAATTTTGGTACAATTTTATTTTTTTCTGACGAAAGCAAATTTTATCTTTTTGGAACGGACAGACTAACATTTGTGTGGCGCAAGCGTACAGTCAAACACGGCGGTGGTCTTGTGATGGTTTGAAGCTGCATGACAGCAAATGGTGTGGGAAACTTGGCTTTTATCGAAGGAATAATGAAAGCAGTAGATTACGGTAAAGTGTTCCGCGATATTTTGTCTTGCAGTCCATCGAAATTAGGCGTAAGTGAGACATACTACTTTCAGTAGGACAATGATCCTAAGCATACAGCTATTAAAACCTAAGGAATGGGTGATATACAATGTCCGTAATATGCTGAAAACTCCGCCATAAACGCCAGACATCCACCCAATTGAAAATTCATGGCATCTGCTGGATAAAGATTTGAGGAAAATGATTTTTTGAAATAAAAATGATTTAAAGAGTGCTTTGGTGGAGAAATGGGCTCAAATCTCGATTTAAACAACATCCAAATTATTGGAATCGATGCCGATTGCAAGCCATCATTGATGCTAATGGAATGCACACAAAATCTTAAGTGTCTTTTCTTTCATTTATTATTGATTTTTTTTACAAAATACGTACAAAGCGGATGGTGTGCAAATTCATATTTATCATACTGTGAGTTCCAGACAGCCGAGACATACTCTAAGTAAGATCTAACACGATCTAACCCAATGAATTATACAAAAAATTAACTGTACATTTGTCCTTAAAATCACTTCCCTATTTCACACATTCAAGCAGTAAGAAAAAATATACATAAGAAAAGAAATATTCTTCCTTCAGCTAAAACACTTAGACAAAAATCAAGGAGTGACACTCCTTGAAAAATCCTAATTCAATTTGTTATAGAATTTGGTATACCATATTTTATAATGTAATTTATTATGTATTTAAATAAAGTGGCATACCATCTCCATTAGGTATAACAATATTAGCCGCAAACGACGACGAGTCCAATTCCACATTCGCCATTTTTCTCTCGATCAAAGTTTGCGCATCCTATAAAAAACACATAACAAATGTATACACAAAAAAGTTATTTTTATTTCTTCTTCATTACTTTTTTGTATTTCTTATCTATACAAAAAAGTCGTGATACCTTTTTTATGGTATAATAAATAAATGTAACACTGAAGTAAAATCAAAACATTTGTTTTGAATAAAAGGACAATAGCCATAGAAACATTAAATAGCTTAAGTTATTAATATAGGTACTTTTCTCAACAAAATATTATGCATATATGCGTAGAATTTGTGATTTAACTCAAAATAACCATAATGTTTGATTTTGTAAAAAAAATGTATAAACACCTATTCTAAGATTCAATTACAAATACTATTTCTTAAGTTCACATAACATACATGCAGTTAATAGACAATTATATTATTTACTTATGTATAATAACTTACAGATAGATCAGTACTTGTGTCTGTGGACAGTTCCGCTTCAGTCTCAGTGCTCTCACCCTAAATAAATAGTGATCAAAGGAGATATGAAAAATTAGTGGCATATTGTGAAAAAATTAGTCGCGGTGAGTTTTTTTTAGTAAAATGAAACATACAAATAAGATAAATTACTATATTAATATAGAAAGATTACTATATTAATATCTAACCGACTTCAAAAAGATGAAGGTTCTAATACGTTTGCTATGTTTTTTGTGACATAAAGCTCATTAATACAACTAGATTTTATGTTATAGTTAAGATAAGAAACCTAAAAATATTAATGAAAATTTAATATTTTAGTATACTTTTAGTTATATTATTTTACAAAATAAAGATTAACATCATATTCAAAATAATGTTAAATAAAAATAATTAAAAACTAAAATTAGTAGTTAAAAGAACAATAGAAAGAGAATGCTATGAGAAGAGATAACACAAACTGGAGAACAAAAATGAAAAAAAATACTAAAACATTATTAATAACAAATAGTATTCTATATAGAATTAAAAAACTCACCCTGCTTAATCCAACTGCGTCCGGGGCACGTTCTGTAGACTGACCTTTAAATTTGGACGGCATGTCGTCTTGTTTGAAACCTTAATAAAAAATATTATTTCCTTTAATACAATGTAAAATATAATATGTACAATAGACACACCATACGCTATCTTACTGTCATGTCATATTACTTGTTACTAATATTATAAGTGTGAAAATTTGTGGCGATAAAAATTTGTTCCACTTTCACACAGAAACGACGATTTAAATGAAACTTTGCAGTAAAATTGCTTACACATCAGAATAACATATAGGTTACAATTTATATAAAAATTCTGCACTTTGTCTTATTGGAGATAGAGCGAGGCGACGACTGATGTGAAAGGTATTGTTAATAAAACCTATATTCATTTTAACTAAAAAGACTTAATAACCTAGCATATTTAGTACATCCTCTCTAAAGCTAGGTAAGAAGCTCGAGCGCAAAAAGAACCACATGTAGCGCTCGTGTTGGTCGGACGACGCGTCGCCTTTAGCACGACAGTATCTGAAAACATTAAAACGATATAATTATTTTTCCTGATGGCAGAAATATTGGGAAAAGGATTCATCTGCGTAGAAAAGTATTAACTTATTTATGGACAGATTGAAATAAAACAAACGACAATTTAATTTAAATAGATTAAGCCGTTTAATTGATCAGCGTGCACAAACATACACACAAACAGGACCGTGGATGATTTTGGACCAATAGGTCCAAAATCATCCACGGTCCTGTCGTTTATTATTTTTTTATTATCGTTTTGGGTTCTCCTTCTTTCATAAATAACCACAACAGTACCTTTTCTCACAAAACTTGTATGTACCGGCACAAAGGACATTTGTTATTCTCATTAAAATAGAAAATATATGCAAACAGCACTCACTCCGCTAGTTTCTCAGCAGCTCCGGGTTCCCGACTTTGTGTTAACGCAATCACATTATCTAACTCGGAAGCTTTTTCTACTATATCTGGCTCACTGACTACCTATAAACATAACACATATTAAGGAAAGTTTAACTTTTGTTAGTTTCACGCTGTATCGCACGTAGCAGGGTAGGCGGAAGCAACCTGGAAACCTAGTGTTAAGAAACTCTGTTTCGATTAAGACACTTCACACTTCTGTTCCGTACTTTTCGCCAAATTCTGGAGGCATTACCCGTGGCCATTGCATTCCAAGTTTTATTAACTAATTACAATATATTATTATGTATCAATAAGATAAATCCTATAAAATTGTGTCAACAACAGATAACTGGGCCCCTGAGTATCAACTTATAAATGCATAATAATATAAAAAAAAGTTTCAAATTATGCGAAAAAAAATTCAGGTTTAAAATTAAATAATAGGAGAATTAATCATTTTCAACTCCTACTCTCTTTGTTTGCTCAAAATTAATAAACTCCAAAAAACTTTTACAATAGTAGTTTAGTAGTAACCTTTAAAACCATTTACTATAGAAGAAAATGTAGTTAGTAAGAAATAATTTAAAATATTTTATTTTTTTGTTATTACCTGACTAATATGTACAAGTTTCTGAGAACCAGCTTCTTGAGAACATTTCTCAAATGTCACCAATTTACCGCCAAACTGAAATATAATAAATTCATTACTTTCTAACGAATAGTACAATATAACACAAACACACACGCGCGCGCACGTGCATGCACGCTCACATACATACACACACAGATAGAAGGATTTCTCTATCTTCTTTGTTGTTTTTTTTGTTCAAATGATTGTAAAGTAACTTTAAATATAGAATTTTTTTTTTAAAGCAAAATGGAAAGGTTGGTGTCCTGTTTTTCATTTGCACCCGCTCAACATCTCAGGAAGCAAGTTTTCTGAAGTGTAACTGAAAATAGTGATGCTACAGTTGAAGTTGTAATAATTACCTATTATTGTAAAATTGTATATGTATTTCATGGCAATATTTTTTTTTTATTATTATTATATATAGTAGTGTGTGACGTCGCTTGCTTGACGTAAACCAGTTACTACTGCTTTTTCACAACCGGCCTACAACTCTTGTACTGATGATAACATCAAATATCGTCAACTTAAGGTATAAACCTACTAAATTCATATTTTGTCGTTCGTACATTTTTGCGATGCAGTTCGAAAGTATAATAATTTTTTTTTTTATATATTAGAAAATATAAATAAATTATTGAAAATTTATATGAACAACATACTGCAAACCTCCCTCCCACTGGTTTGCGCAACCACTTGGGTGCGCGCGTGGGCTGGCTGTGCGCGACCACGGGCGCCGGCTGCAGCGCGGGAAGTGAACCCAAACCCTCCACGCCGTCGAATGAGTCCAGTATGTTGGAGGTTGTGGCCGGTTTCTGTATAGAAAAATATATTATTAAAAGACTACAGCATTAAATAGAATATATTTTTTTATTTTGATGTAATTTAGATTTTTACTTGTTTTTGATAGAATATTTATTTACTTCGTTTTGATACCAGAGGGAATAAATAAAAATATTAAACAATTACTTTCTCCGAGTGAGAAACGAACTCATAACCGTCAAGTATACAGCCCCATTATGTGGCTTTGCGTCAGGACTGCTTCAATAGAGATAGAAAAAAAAACAACTTACACTAGTACCACTTGGCAACAGTGAATGCACTGTCAGTGAATGATCGAATCCGGCGGCCGCCAGCAGGCCGGCCTCGCGGGGACTCCACGACACCTCTAATATCCAGGCTGACTGACGACTGACCTCCGATACTATCTCACCACCCTGGAAAATTTATAAAAATGAAATAAATATCTATTTTTTTATATTTTAAAAGTATCATTACATGCTAAGTAAAACAAATACTTTTTTAGAAATATTATTATTAATAAAATATCTATATTAATAAACGAAATACAAAAAAAACTTACAGGTCTAGTGTTATTAGGGTTCCACGCCAGCAACCTGCCATCCTTCCCTGCAGACAGCAGCAGGTCATCGTCGTGTCGACTCCACGACAGAGACAGGACGCCCGAGTTGTGGCCCTCCAAGGTCGCTAGGGGGGACGCTGCTAGCCTAAGAAATAAGAAAAAAATATGATTATACCACAGTTTACTAGTATTGGTCGTTCTGAAGGTAGCTGTAGATGACTGAGCAAATTTGATTTTAGGATTATTATACTTTTGTTGTATGTAGAGCAATATTTATACTTAGGAAAGCAAGTTTCATTTCTTACAACCAATAACGAAGACGAGGTCAACAGACGAATCACGTGCACCTGGAAAAAGTACTGGGCCCATAAGGAAATACTAAAAGGCAACTATGAATTGAATATGAAAAAAATCATCATGGACACTTATATTCTCCCCTGCTTGACCTATGGCTCCCAAACGTGGACAGTAACAAGCAAAACAAAGAACAAAATAAAAACTTGTCAGCGAGCAATGGAAAGGAGCATATTACACCTAAGAAAAATTCAAAAGATTAAAAGTGAAGATATAAGAAAACAGACAAAAGTGACCGATGCATTGCATAAAACATTAAGATTAAAATGGGGCTGGGCTGGCCACGTCGCGAGATGCACTGACCAGCGATGGACTCTCAAAGCCACTAAATGGGTCGGCCCACAAGGAAGAAGAAAAGTGGGCAGACCACAAAAGCGATGGGCAGATGACATAGTGTCCATTGCAGGGAAAAACTGGTTAAGACTAGCACAGGATAGTAAAACATGGAGAAAAATGGAGGAGGCCTATACTCTATATGTTTCTCTCTTTAAACAAAAGAGAGAGAAACATATACATATATAGAAGCAAAACAAAAAAAATAAGGAATATAGGAAAAAGTAAAATAAATAAAACAAATAAATATATAAGGAATATAGTAATAAGTAGTATAAGTTACTGTAAACTTTAATTATTTTTGTAAATTCTGTTAAATATGTACAATATTATGTTTATCGGAAAATAAGGCTTTATTATTATACTTTGTTGTAGAAAAATCCTATAATTAAAAAAACATAAATGCAATGCGTCCACGACACGTCGGACATACTGTGCTTTATAAAAATGACTAGTTCTGGTGGCTAGGTGATCTGCGCCCACTTAGAATAGGCTGGTGTCCACCTCAGTAATATCTATATCTGCTAATGTTTTATACTATGTTACTTCTGCCTACGTACTCAAAGAAAAAAAAACTTCTGCCTACCCAACTATAAAAAAACCGGACAAGCGCGAGTCGGCTTCGTCCACCGAGGGTTCCGTACAAAAAATTGGAGATCTTAAGTTTTTTCTGAAATTCAGGCTTAACTTACCCAGAGCCTTTTCATTTAATACCTCACTTTATTTTGCCCTCCTTTTAAGAATATTATTTTTAAGGATTTAACCATAAATGTATAGTTTTCCTGAACTAATACCTGTAGATGCCAGCGTTTGAGGAGAACAAGGGACTGTAGATCTGAGAATATGGTTTGATTTTTAACTAGATATCTCCAAGCAAACAGATCTTGACAAACAGACAGACGGATGGATGAACAACAAAGTGATCTAATAAAGGTTCCTTTTTTTCCTTAAAAGGTGCTGAACCATAAAAATGACTAATAATTCTTAACACTACAAAGTCTTAATATCATGGGCGCAAAAAGGGATCAGCGTGGTCCATTCTACCCTAGAATAGTCTGTTTAAAACAAAAGTTTGACTTATAAGAAAATTTGCCCTGAAAAATTAAAATACAACTCTGTTCAAAAATCTATCTAGATACGCTAATGCTTAAAATTATATCACTTTTACCTACACAACTATACGCAGGATAGAGCGCAATCCTAAAAAACTAACAAATATAATACCTCAAGTCCCACAGCTGTATGACAGGCGCCTGGTCGTCCTCTGACGCGATGCACAGCTGCGTGGCGACCGATGGGTGCCAGGCCAGCGCACGCCAACGGGTGCGGGACTGGGAGTCACTGGGAATGTTATTAGATTATTATCAAATATATATGATAGATAATACATATATAAATAATACCCAAGAACTGATTATATTTTAATATAAATAAAATAAAAACACATACATAAGGCTATAGGATTATTATCAGGATTTAGGCCTAATTATTTTCATTTGGTGCTGCAAAGTAATATTTAGAGAAAGTTCTATGCCACTTTTATAAATCTTCCATAGAACTATAATTGTGTCGTTTATTTTTTTGACAGACACTCTGTTCCCTTCCACACACTTTCCACTAAATTCCGAGGTAGTCAAAGTAAATAAAATTTAAATATTAAAATCATAGGCAAGTATTTCTAAGTGAGTATAATTTTACCTTAATTTCATAATAGGTTCATTTTTTCTCAAATCCCACACTAAGCATCTGGTTGCAAATGTCGATCCTAATATGTGTTGTACCTGTAATATTTTTTAATGATTAACATATCATATTTGTTAGTAAAATTTTTTTTTCCAAACTTTTCATCATTTAACAGATAAAAATTTTAATAGCAACAGCCGTTGGTTTATTTCCCATTGGAGGTCACGAAGAATTTAATTTCCTCACTGTAGTAAGAAGCTAGAATGCACTGTACTGTTTTCCATCAATCAACACACAATGTCTCGAAGATTAGACAGTACACGGGGATCAGTCTTTTAACACCAGGTTCCCTCTGTCTATCTTGCAACATGCGATCCTACAGTGTGTAACAAATAAATCGAACTGAAATAAAGACCCACAAACCTGCTGATTCCACGCCAGCCCCTGTACATGGTCATATGGCTGGCTTCTATTACCAGGTGCCATCGGCTGAGATGTGTTGTTTAAGTCCCATATAAATATCTCACTGTCAGACGCTCCAGAGGCGAGGAGATTCTTTTGATAAGGATTCACGTCTAATGCTGACACATGGCCTGTAAGATTAGAATAGAATAAATAACAATAGCAGAATTTTTTTTCAACAATATTTTACAAAATGTTATGACAAAAATTAACACACTCTCTTTAATAAGATTTAGCTTTTCAAGGTTTCCAACCCGCACTAGGTTTAAATTACTACATTCTAATATCTGTAAATTTTCTAAAACATTAGTAGTTTTTTTATCAGTTTCTTATAGTTTCCTGAACCGATAAGTCATAAGGTTACCCACTTTATCCTTCTCTGAATTCCAGACTATGACTTCTCACTTTGGTAGACAGAGGTAGCACAGTATTTAGTTCCACCACTCAACATGAAATGTCTCAAAAATTGAGCCGTACACAAAGCACCTCAACACACTCAACACTAGCTTCCTTTAGTGACCTTTACTAAGTTGCATTAATTAATTTATTTTTATTTATCATTACATAAAAATATGCTTATCAAATTTGTATTTATAATTAGCTAATAAGTTAGTACTACCTACTAACCAGAGTTGAAAGCTTTCAACTCTGGTTAGTAGGTAGTTATTTATAAGTGAGTGCTATGTGTTTTGCCTCTGTTTGTTCCTTAAGGTTACAGTCTTCTTCAGTTTTTAGAGTACCTTAGGCATTTGTATATAATTTTTAACATATTTAAAAAAGATTATTTAAAGCATGTCACATACATAAAATATCATCTATAACAACTATCATAATTAACCATTCAGAAAATAGGTCAAACTCATATTGCCCAATGGTGACAACTGTTACTTAATAGATGACAAGAGTATGTGTACACATAATTGATTTAAAATTTCATATATAAAAAATAACATTTTCAAAATTACCAAGTTTAGAAAATTTGCATCACTATATAACATTCTATAGAAACATACTTAAAACACAAATAGTATTGTTGGTAATAGATTTTTATTAGTTAATAAAAATATAAACTTCTTACATTTACATGCCACAGTAAAAATGTTGATAATAAAGCTCAAATCATTAAAAGTTACAGAATGAGATAATGTCAAACAAGGTCTTATCAGTTAGTTGGACATTTCATTTACAACTCTTATTGTTTTATTACAAATGTTTATTTTATCTTTAAAAATGATTAACAGTTACTTTATTTTATACATATAGTATAATAAGAGATATAACTTACCATTATGTTTGGAGCTGCTACTGACAAGAGCATCACTAGCATTGTTAAGGAGTTTATCAGCACTGTAAAATTCAAGCAATCCCCCATCACAACCACCAGCTATTACTCCTGCACCTGACCATACGAGCTTTTGAAATCTAAAACAACATGTAAATAATATTTACGACTTCTATTATTTTGTAGTGTTTAAATCAACTTAATAAAATATATATATACTTACTTATGTTGCGTTGGGATACTGGATTTAACTTCAAAATCGAAGCTAGGGTCTTCTAAATTAAGAGAATATAGTTCTAAGTAAGAATTTGAACTAAAGGAAGCATCAACTTGCTGAGCCGCGGAACCGGCTGCCAACATCGACGGATAGTGTTCCGCCGGCGACCAGCTCACGTTCACCGTTCTCTTCAACTCTTTGATCTTCATTTTGATATACCAACTTCACTAAAACAACTAATAATAATTTTTAGAGGACACCGGAGTAAAAACATACAGAATTATGTCACAGATTTTTGAACACGTCACTGAACTAAATTAGAGAGTTAACGGCAATATAATAAAACTGTTATAATTTAGTGAACACTAGTGAAGATTTTTAAGACAAGATCTTGGCACATTTATTTGTAAAATTATATTATTTACCATAAAAACACCGAGTTGGCACCTCCAACGTGGCTGACGTAAATACTTCAGTTTTGACAGCTGCTTGATGTACGTAACACCGGATGATGTTGACATTTGTGATTTGACAGTAAATGGCGATAACAGATTAAATATGAAGAAAATATGTTAAGTTCATTAGGCAGATACGGTATGGCGTATTTGTTATAATTTAGATTATTTCTGTTTTATTTGTCTTTTTATTAGTAAATTAGTGTAATATGAAAGGTATAAGTGTAAATTTTAAATGTGAATGACTTACTCTTTAATGAAATAGTATACAAAAAAAAATGACTGAATGAAATGCCAGACTTTGATAGAATACAAATAGAATAGAAAATTTAGCGACTTTTTTGAATATTTTAGTTCATTACATATTGACAAGGATCAAATAAGTTGAAAAGTAAGAAAAATCAGTACATTCTTGTATAAAAATTTTATGGAATTATCACATATTATTTTAATAGTAAAAGTTCTTTCAATTTAAAATTAAATATTTTTCTCCTCTAGTATACTTTACATATGAATGAAACCGCATCGGTATTCTTACTGAAATTCTAAAATACACATCCTTATATTCCCCTCGGTAACATAGCAATTGTTTTATCAATAATAGCCCCTCCAACATCAGAGGGAATAAAATTGTCTTAAAGTGTAGAGTAAATTAGTTAATTTAATTTTTTAGTAATCATGCCCATTGCTATGACAAAAGACGAATGGTCTCGTCTCTCGAAATGGAAGTCCATGGAAGACCCGGAGGTGACACGAAGAAGAGAATATGTGAAGTATCTTGATGAGACCAGCAGAGAGATGACGAAACAATGGCCTAACTCTGTTGAGGTATACCTACTTATATTTTTAATAACCACTTATAGCTATGGATATACTATAGAGGCAGGGGCACAAATATGTGAGTATAAGCGCAACTAGTCGTGTACTATTGATGATTGTGTATCTAATATTTGAAGTTGTCATGGGTAGCTAAGTCAGCAAGTTCGGCTCAAATCTTATAATATCTTCGGTATGTTTTCATAAATAAATAAAAGTGATATTGATTCATAAAAAATGAAATGATAGTAAATTTTACTAGTTACCTATTTTAGGAGCCATAAATCAACATATAATCATTTTAGAATGTTAACAAACGTAACGAAGAACTTCGTCGCGCTCGTATCCAAGCCGCAGAAGAAGCTAATTCCAAGTTCTACAAGCGTTATGTGAAAAATAAACAAGAGGAACAAAAACGACTAATGGTCACCGCCAGAGACACTATGTTCAAAAACAAAGATGCCCCTAAGATGCTATTGAAGTAGGTGTGGGTTCCATTTTTTGACTAAATTGGTTTCATTTTTAGAATGGTAGGAGGAGTCAAAGAAAACATTACATAATATAAAACTCAATTTTCCGCTTACTGCCAAATTACAGACATTATGTGTTGAGTGGCGGAACTCAATGCCGCAGCTTATTTACTAAAGGATGCAAATAAAAACAATTCTTTCCCCCAAGTGAGAACCAAACCAACCAACCAACAACCAACTTGTTATATTTAAACGCTGTTCCACCGCGCCACGGAGGCGTCAAGAATATAGTATGGGAAGAATATGTTTAGGTACCTAAGTATAGGTGAATTCGATGTCGAAAATTATTAGCCTTCTTTCTTAGAATCTATCGATCTCGCCCTCAAAAATGTAATGAGAATGACTGATTGAAAAATTGTAATAAGTACATAATCAAGTTAATTTTTTATTTAATATTAAAAGATACGATGGTCCTCATCACATTAGACTCTGAGAAAAATTAAAAATAATAAATATTTTTACGATCCGGTTATTTATATGACAAATCGCCTCCGAGTAAACAAAAAGTGTAGAGCGAAGTGATCTCGTCTGAAGTTGTACCGCAATATATAATAAAATAATAAAAAATGTATACACAGTGCAGTAATTGAAACGGTGATACAAAAAGAACGTCAAGAACAAATCAAATTTAAGAAACACTTACAGCAAAAAGCTGCAGAACAGAAGAGAAAGGACGATGATGACATCATACAGAAGTCCAAAGAATGGCACGAGCTCATGGCGTTGAGAAGGAAACGACGGTTTGACGTTAATAAGAAGCACCAAGAGGAAATTGTAGCTCAGTATGTATTGATTGTTTTAGCTTCACGCTGTATCCCGCACGTTGTATACCCGATCGGTAGAGGGAAAAGATTAAATATTTCTATTTCTCGAGTGGTTATCGATCCCACAACCTGTCTCGTTCACACGCAATCACACGCTTGTGCCCGTGCGCAACAAATGTAAATGTATGATCACATGTATGCATGGATGTGTTATACCTACAAGGGATAAGAAAGGATACAAGAATATTTTTAATTTATATGATAAGAAATTGGTCCGGAAATCTGACATGGCTGACAATAACTGATTCAATTGCTGTGCTTAAGTAAATATTATTATGATTTCACAGACAACGACGACGACAGGTTATCGTTGAAGATCTAGTGATGAGATTCGATCCCTTAAGCGTCGAGTTCAAAATACACTGAGCTTGACGCTTACATTTAAAATAAGTTTCTACTCAGCCTCGCCATTATGCCATTCAGCTTTCAATAATATAATATGACATAAGAAATAATTTTATTCAAAATTTTTAGTACAATATTAGAAAAGCCAATTATTAGTAATATAATAAAAAAATAAAATTTCAGAGCACACGAAGTATCTGAACGTAAAAGGATGGAATATGAGGCAGAACTGAATTTACAAAAGATTGATAACATAAAGGCGCTGGAACAAATGGAAGCTATCAAAGAATTTGAAGAGGAATTTGTAAGTATATTCTATTATTACTGAAAAGTAATTAAAACCCGAATTTTCAAGATATTGCGTGTTGAGCGACGGAACTTAATTATTCCCGCGCTTTGCCTTTTTACCTAAGCGAGAAAATGAATATATTTCATAGCGAGGAATAGAATGTCTTAACACTGTCTTAAAATTCCTTTTATACATTTGAAGCCTCCCTTGCATACTAATATTTGCAAATGTAGGCTATAATTACGACACTGAATTTCAACATTACAACAGTATATTATACTAACAACAGAGAGCCTCAGAGAAATCTCGCATAATGTCAGACATGCTGCGTTCCCGCGCGGAGGCGGACGCGCGCCGCCGCGAGTGCGCCGCGCGCGACTCGCTCGACGACGCGCTCACCGACGTGCTGCTGCGCGCGCGCGCTCGGGTGCGCGCGCAGACCGTGAGGACGCAGAAGACGGTTGGTGTCTACTAATGTCTAATACTGATATAGAATAGTGCATGTGTTGTTGATAAGGTCTGTATTTGCTTATTTATTATTGTGTATCTCAAAATATTAAATGGATTTATTTTAATTTGAGGGTCTCCCTTAAACGTTTATCTATATATATAAAAAGGACTTGTCCTCACTGACTGAGGTAAGACGCACGCACAGCCGTAACCGCTGATGGTAGGAACGTGAAATTTGGACAGATGTTTACTTTCGTATTCTGGACATCCACTAAGAAGGGATTTTGAAAAATTTTAACCCTAAAGGGGTGAAATAGGGGTTAAATAAGGGGTTAAATAAGTTTGTATGGAAAAAAAATTAAATCGGCACCGATTTTTATAAAATTTCAAATTTCGATTTTTAAAAGTATTTGATTGAACACGTGTTTCATAGTTTTCTAGAATTCTCCCCCTAAGAATGCAAATAAGGGGTTGAAATTTGTATAGATTTTTTTTTAAATCGGCACCAATTTTTATAAAATTTGAAATTCAGACTTTTAAAAGTATTTAATTGGACATATGTGTCATGGTTTTCTAGAATTCTTCCCCTGAGGGTGCAAATAAGGGGTTAAAAGTTTGTATGGAAAAATCTTTAAATCGCCACCGATTTTTATAAAATATGAACTTTAGACTCTTAAAAATATTTAATTGCATATGTATTTCATGGTTTTCTAGAATTCACCCCTAAATAAGCAAGCGAAGCTGCGCGCGTCCGCTAGTTATTAGTAGACTGATTAATGGACGGACAGACAGTGGAGTCTTAGTCGTTTAACATTAAAAAATCATTTGTTTCCTAATTTAGTAAATAAGGTAGTGTTTAATATTTCATTTCATTTAATCCGTTTACCAACTGATATACCTACTGTAGATAGATAGATATTATAAGTATGCAAGTAGTTACCTACATACTCTACCGGGCATTGGGTGTCAAACCTAATCAATATATAAGTATATATAATATATTAATAGATTAATGATAAAAGTAAATAAACATATAGAAATCTGTATGAACATATAAACACACAGATTCAAGAGGACAGAATGAAGATATTGCAGAACATAAGCGCTAAGCTGGAGACAGGTGAAGCGGCGCGAGATGCCCTCGAACGCGCGGCGTTAGAAAAAGCTGTCGCGGAGAAGGAAGCTATGTAACAATTTTTTAATTAATGTCGCTATGCGTCCTTACAAGAGCAAGGAAATGAAAATATTAAATATTTCATTCTTCTGAATGCAAATCGAACCCACGAGCGTTGTGTTTGCAATAGCACGCCACAGGATCTTCTAATTTAAATAATTGTTATTAAGCATGATCTGTGTCCGAAACTAAATGAAAAAAAATACATAGTAGGATAGGTAGGGTAGGTACCGTACCGGTAGTTTATTAGAAATGTTCATTTATAAAAAATGTAAACAGAAATAGATAATCACCTAAGGAATAAACACTTAATTAACAAGACGGTTGTAGGGTTAGACTACTCTAAACTAATAATTATTTTTAGTCATTTTTACCCACTTTGGTTAAGTTATAAACTATGTTAAGTACTTAAATTCTTAATGCTGCTCAACTATATCTAAAAATTGGGCAGAAAGTCATTACTATTACTTATATACTTTCTCCTTGTGTTCTCAATATTTATTTGTAATTATCATTTATTTATTTAGATTCATCTTGTATCCCGTACAAAGCGTAGCATCCCACATAGGGTATAAAAAAGGAATCTGGGTACCTAATAAATAAAGACACTCCGTTCTCATTAAGACACTTCCGGTTCCCACATTCCCCCGAATTCTGGGAGCATGGCGTGTGAGTGGCGAAATACAATGCGGTGCGTTTGCGTCGATACCAAAGCAAAGAAATGCAAATTTTAAATATATCATTTCTTCAAATGGGTGTTGAACCTACAACAACCGCGTTCAGCTACACGCTTCTGCCCCTGCGCCACGAAAGCGACTTAAATGTAGAAATTCAATTATTTATAAAATAAAACAATATAATAATTGGCACAGCGCGGAGGCGGCGCGCACAGCACTACGTAACAAACAAGAGAAAGCGCGACAACAACGTATAACGGACAGGAAGTTGTACGAGGAGAAGGAAAAGCAGCGCCTACAAGACCTGCACACGCAGAAACGATGGGAGCTTATTAATAGGTTTGTACAATGTATAAAAAATAGAAGAGGGGTGCGAATCCGCGTCTTTTGGGTACCGCCCAAGTGCTAGTTTTTATTGCTAAGAATCGAAGGCAGTAAGTGGACTTTTTTATACAGTTTTTTATGTTCTGTGTGGGTATTATTAACAAATACTATTTGAATTTGATTGACTTTTTAAATTATTAGTAACAGCTCCTTCCTCACAAAATTCAAATGCAAACTTTAAACTATCCATTTGGAAATTTTATCGAAGAGTGTCAGCGAGTCAAACAAAAAACCTTTATCACCAAGGTATAATAACTAATAAAACCTACACTTTACTGTACCTACATAGGCTTGTATTTTTGTTATTGGATATTTACTTGTAATACGTTTTTTATTTCCAGATTTAAAAACGTGGAACTTTATGAAGATTTCAAACGAAAACTACGAGAGGAGAAAACTCGCAAGAAACTAGAGTACAGAGAGGATCTGCGCAAGCTATATGTAAGACAGTTGCATGATATCGTGGGGCAGAACCTGATGGTTGTGGATTCCTGTACCATTAGGAAGGATGTATTTTCTTTATTTCCCTCTTCTGGCAATACAAAGTGCTCATCAACAGGTATCTCGAATTTGAGATAAAAATTTAGAATGGTGTGTCTTGAATCCTGATACTCTCCTAAAAATAAATAATTTCTTTATGAACTGCAGTGACTAAAATGTAATAATTAACTCTACATTACGACTACCTGTGGTTACTAAATATTTGTTCAGCAACCCAGCGGTTAACTATAAGCGTGAAGGTTGTGGGGATATTTGATGATCACGTCCTCGCTCTTGCAATAAAACAAAACGCGGCGTTTGGACGTTATGGCCCAAAAATTGGCTAGTATGTGGGGGGGCATTGGGTTGGCTTTGCTACAGTACGACTGATATGTCGTGTATAATACTTTTCAGTGCGAGCGCGTGTCCCGCGAGGATCGCGAGCGCGCTGACACGCGCTACTTCTACGGCGAGCGCGCCGAGCGGGAGCTGCGCGCGGCTGACTGCGCACTGCTCGCGCACGCTGACCACCTTCTACGGGAGGCGCAGGAGGCGGGCAGGCCAACCTTCGCGCTGGATAAGGCTATCGACGTTAGTGGCTTTGAGTGATATAGTTGAGGCCAGGGGCACGAGCCCATGGATGTAAACGCGGCAGGTTGTGGGTTCGACTCCTAATCGAGGATATATAATATTTAATATTTTGATATCCTCGCTTTGCGTCCAAAATTTGGTGGAAAGTGGGGAACGGAGTATCTTAACACTAGGTTGATGAATGACTGCATTATATACTTTTTCTCTTGAATCACTATCACTGTCTATTATAGTAAAAATCACATCCAAATCCTTTGTGCAGTTTTACATATTTACACGTACATATAAAAATCTTCCGAACAACGCAAGAAAAGTTAAAAATAAAATATAATTTTTGATGATTTGTTTGGCTAAATATATTATTATACTTACAATTGACTACACTTGAACAGTGTTAAAGTCCAAATATATTAAAAAAAAAACATTTACTAACATTTGTGGTTATAGCAATTTTGATAACATTTTTACATAATTGATAATGATATGTAATTTTAATGAATATTTTATAAATATATATTGTTTATGTACAGCGTTACTGCAAGATGTACCGGCTGTACGCGGAGTCGGGGGAAGAGGGACTGCATCTTGTCGAAGTAAGCTTTTTGTAATTGTTTATTTTTAACTTAGTGTATTAACAAACAAAACACTAGTTTGATAAATTTAATATTTATAAAAAAACAGAATGAATAGGGGCTAAAAGAGAGAAACCAGTTAAGCTAAAATCTTTACTTATTTAAAATTTAATTGCAATATTTATATTGAAAATAATAAATTAGTGCTTTTTTAAAGTTTTCTAACGATAATATTTTGTACTATATTTGTATAGCGCGAATTACCAAAATCAGCGTACAGGCGAATAAATGTGGCTGAGGAAGGGGACCGTAAGAGATCTCCTGAGAATGGTCTGCAAGTAAGCACAAAGGTAAATTTGTTATTGTAATTTTATTTTGTTGTGTCTTTTCACGCTTTATCCCGCTTCTCTTAAACAGAAGGAACCTGTGAACCTAGGGTTGCTATACTCCTCTCCCATTAAGACACTTCCGTTCCTCACATTCAGCCGAATTCTGAAGGCATTGCGTGTTGACTAAGAACACATTATGCTATTTAGTTATAGTGAACACATGCATACTATTTGTATTATTGGAATTCATTTAATAATATTTATTATGTTTATTAAAATATTATAAATTTATAGAATGCAACTAAGCCGATACAGATGGCAGAGGTGGAGGCGTACAAGCGAGAAGGGCCTGTCAATGGTCTGCAAGTAAACTCCGAGGTACTCGTATTGTATTTTTTTAACTTCACGCTGTACCCCTATAAAGCAGGTTAGGCACAGGGAACCTAGTTATCGATCGAATTTAAGAGGCATTGTGTGTTAAGTGTGGCAACTCAATGCCGCGTTTAGCCTTGTTACCAGAGCGAAGAAATAAAAATATTTCATTTGCCCGAGTGGGAATCGAACCTAAAACCTGTCGCGTTTAGTCGTACATTTATGACAACGAGCCACAACTAGCCATAGCAATTTTATTATATAAATTAGCCATAGCAATTTTATTATATAAATTACCCATTTTAGTAAATATTTTAATTTAATTCCGCAGAGGGAGACGCTAACATCACTCGCGCAGCGCAAATGAAACAAATTAATACAAAATAATGTTTTATTGTGGGCGCAGTGCGCAATATCACTATCCGAAGTGTCCACAATAAGGCACCATCACCACCACCAGTGTTCGTGTCTGCAGTGTCCGCAATATGGCACCTCTCTAACTGCAGGATCCGCAATATCCGCAATGTCCACAGTGTATGTAACTACAATGTTCGTAAAATGGCACCATTATATCTGTGCAGTGTCTGCAATATCCGGAGTATTTGTGATGTCTGCAGTGTCCAGTGTCTGCAGTTGCTGCGATATGGCACCTTCGCCGTGACTAGAACCGTCATGTTCTTTAATTATTGTCTATACTACACTACTAATTATTTTATACATCTCGATGGGTTTCATACAATTTTGTTGTTTTCTTAATACGTAAAATAAAAGTAACTAAAGCTATTTAATATAATTATTATTATTACTTTATTTATTTATAATCTTTGGTCGCTTGAGTGTAGATTGTCGAGCGGTGGATGTTTTGGCACACTTGTTATATATTTTTTTTATTAAATTAATTTCTTTCTTCTATAATAATGGTTTTATTTCCATCCCAAAAGATTTTCAATAGAGAATTAAAATAAAGAATACATGAAATAAAATGTAAGCAACAACTATATATAGTCACTATTTCTTATTTAATTATAAAAGAAAAACTACAATATTAAGATAATATGTATAACAAGTGAGCCTTTAAAAAACTATATGTCAAATGTAATGTCAACACAATTTTAATACTTTTTACCTTTGGCGTACATATATTGTTTATAGATTACAAATAACGATCGCTATTAATAAAGGAATCATTAATTACCAGAAGTACCTTAAAAATAATAATAAAAAACCAAGTCAATGTACATTACAAAATTGTTACTAAATCTTTAAATATAGCAATCGCTTTACAAAAACGGTCCCTTTGAAACATAAATAGTCAAAGATA
>HE671410.1:0-17070 GCA_000313835.2 Heliconius melpomene melpomene | reverse complement strand
GACGTAGGATTTTTTTTCATTTCACGATTTTTATCCATACCTGTATTTCGTGTGACGCACACATACGTGTACGACGTTGCCGCTTTGACAGGTAAGTGTGTGCGTGCCTATGTTATACATTACAAATGGCGTTTTATTTTAAAACGATAATTTTATTATTTATTTTGTTTGAAAAAATAACTTTTTCATTTTTGGGAATTATTTTTTTTCTGAATTATATTAAGCTTTTATAGAGTAGTTAAAACTGTGGTTTCATTTAAAGTGGTGCTGACAATTCCACCCTGTATATAGTCATTCTTATTTAATTATAAAAGAAAAACTACAATATTAAGATAATATGTATAACAAGTGAGCCTTTAAAAAACTATATGTCAAATGTAATGTCAACACAATTTTAATACTTTTTACCTTTGGCGTACATATATTGTTTATAGATTACAAATAACGATCGCTATTAATAAAGGAATCATTAATTACCAGAAGTACCTTAAAAATAATAATAAAAAACCAAGTCAATGTACATTACAAAATTGTTACTAAATCTTTAAATATAGCAATCGCTTTACAAAAAACGGTCCCTTTGAAACATAAGTAGTCAAAGATATAATAAAAACTAAACAAAAATAAACAAGTAAAAAATAATTCATTTCCATACCAATAATAATAAAAATAATTCTAGAAAAAAATCGAAAGTCGTGGAACGTTCGAGAATGTTCGGTCGTGTCGTGTCGTAGCCTACTTAGCCTAATTGTACTGTCGTGCTTAATATAAAATTTACATATCAGTATAATATAGAAAATGAACAAACAAACATACGCTAATGATATATGGCAAGATTTTGTGCTAAATTATGACACATATAATAAAAAATCTATTATTAAGAAAATACTTTTTTCATACATCATACATTATTTCATTTATTATTTATATTTCACTCATATTTTAAAATAATGTATTACATAAGGATATTTAATATAAGTTATGTATATGAATACAAACAGTTTATATGTATGTACAGTTATCTAGGCGTAAGCTGAGCTTTGCATTCGTGTGAGTGGTCACTAAGAGAAGTCAGAATTATTTTTATAAAATAACATTTACTATTATAATATTATTTTATAAGAATAAATCTGAATTTCAATAAAAAAATCAAACATCCTATTTGCATCTTCATAATCTTTACTTTGGCATAATGGATTGTTGGTTGTGTTCATTTGTTTTATTATATTTGGACACTTAAATGTATATTTGTATTATAGCAAAGCTCAGCTTATACCTCGCGGGCTGTATGTTTGTATGTATGTAAGGCAACAACGGACGTTTTATTCATAGCCCACTCTTAGGCGGAGTTACATTTCAACATCAATCATACAAAGTCATACTAAAACTAAAACAAAAAATAATAATAAATTAAGTAACAATATAATAATAATATATAAAACTAATACAATTTGGCACTATTCTACTCTTAAACTAAATAAAATGCGTTGGGAAGGTTTTTTAACTATTTGTGTAAACCAGTAACCAATGGATATAGATTGTGAATATGGTTGCAAATGATTAGAGATGGTTGCCACAAGTCGCAACCAGCACCAAATGGTTACTAAATTTGGTGTCTTCACAGGGGTTCATTAGTGGAACCCTGGTTATGATTGGTTTTAAGCGGGTTTATGTGAACCCATGACGTTTAACTAAGTGTGTGCATCTCGTAAGCGTCTGGTAACAGCATCTAGTCGGTGTAGGTACGAAGCCGCGTCGCCGCGAGGTGACCTGTAAAGGATAAGAAATATATTTTTTTATATTATATTATTAGGCAAAGGGAACCTAGTGTTAAGTCGCTCAGTCTCCCGCAATCCGCCAAACTTTCAAAACAATTGCGAAAATCAATGCCACCCTTTGTTGACAGAGCGGGCCAATAAAAATATTTAACTTCACCGAGTAGGAATCGAGCTTACGACCTCCGCTTTTACATCAAAGACGTTGTGACGATGCGCCACGACGCCCTCAAATATAATAGGTATATAATAGTCCACGTCCATGCGCCCATGTCCATGTGTTTATAAATTAATGTAAAAGTATAAATACTTTTAAAAGTAAATATAATTTAAGTTTACCTCGACGTTAAAGTTTCTTCAGGATGTAAGTTTGCTCTGAACGGTGACCGACGCACTGATTCAGGTACTGCAATATAACGTGAAACAAACATTTCTCTTTAATATGGTTATTCTCGAATAGTTAGTATTATACATTTTTCGAGACCCAACGTTTCCGTCCGTGGAGGAGTCTACTTGTGACCATGTAATGTTACAAAAGTGTATGATTAATCCAGTTAAAGAATTTCATTTCAAAAGTGTAACAATGGCGAAGTGTAAAATAATCATAATATCCAATATTTTAATAAGGTTGTTAAAAATTAAAAATTAATATTTTTTACATATATTATACATAACATTATTTACATATAGAAGAGCATTAAGAATTAAAATGATATTATATTATGTTATTATAAAACATCGTTTTAATATTGTTATATATTGTTATTTAGGCGGCATAAGCAGCCCTTATACCCTGTAAACTACTTCAAAGTAATTGCAATAATTTGTTTTATTTTAAATTTTTAACTGGGTCTCACATTTAAGTGTCCAAATATAAATAAAATAAGTAAAGTATAGTGTAAAGTGTAACATACAGTTCGGCGACGCGGGCTTGAGTCGCTCGTGCAGGCGACGTAAGGGAGGCGTCGATGAGAATGGCGTCCTGAAACAATATAATATAATACTTTTATTTTTTCTTATTTTTCTCTTGTTTTTATTTTTTTATCTTGCAATAAATATAATTATGAAAGTAAAATATATATCGCTACGTATCTGTTACTCGTTCTAGAAAAAGTATTTGTTATTTTAATATTTTAAGTGACTTAAAGTAATTGTTAGTTTTACATATATAATTATAATTAATTAACATTTAATAAGTATTTTCTCTGGAACATTTTTTATTATTATTTGGGTAGTAAAATAATTTGTAAATGTCCCTTCCTAACTTCCTAATAAGTCATAACTAAGTTACTTGGGAATAAGTAATAGACAACAACACAATGTAATTCATCTAACATTATACAAATATGAAAACCTTAATCAAAAATAAAAAAATGAAACTAATAACCTAAAAAAGAGAACCAACAATTAAATGTCTATGCACTAATTCTTTGTAGGTAATACTTTTATAAACTGTTGCACTTAATTACACACTTAAATAAAATCTAATTGATAACAACTTTTAACGATAAATAATTTACAATGAAAGTTATATATCATCAATTTAAAATGGCAGCAACGGCGAGCGTCTGTCTCCGATCCTCTGTGAAACGTGGTGCCATCTTTCAATTCAATTTATAAATAGTTTATCTGTAGATAAAGTTAAAATGGTACTCACGTGATACCGCTCACTCGGGCATGTTGTTTGTTGGAGGGCGTGGCGGGTGTAAGCGTGGGTGTGGTGGGTGTGGGCGCGTGCGTGGGCGGCGCAAGCGCGGCGGCGGCCACCGCGCGCGTCTGCTCGCGGCGACGCACCAGGAAACCCATGCGGTAGGACGCTATAGCCGCCCAAGCTATGCATCTGGAAATTCATATTATAAAAATCTTTGTTGTAAAAAGCAAAATGCAAATGTCAATAAATATAAAGGCATGAACATCTGTCATTCTGGAAGACAGGTAAATATCTAATTCATTGTACATGATAAAAATATTGTGCTAAAAGTAACAGAAATTATAGGAGTTCAATTTCAATAGAAAATCGTCTCTTTAAATTTGATTTAATCATCAATAAAAACTGTTCAACCTTAAACTTATATAGCTTCAACAGAATTTGATTTAGACAAAATCATATTTAAAAATGTAATATACGATACATTGATTGTTAGAATAAAACATAAAAGAGATGAGCCGTCGTGGCACAGGGAATAAAATATTTAACATTTTCATTTCTTCGTTTTGGTAACAAGACAAAACGCAATTCTCTTCACTCTACAATGCTATGTACGGAATAACGTATTAAACAGAAAAAAAGATAATAACAATCAATATAAACTCACCTAAACCGCTTAACACCTTTCATAGGCTGTGCTGCCTCACTGGCCGGCAGTCTGTACCTTCTCTCCAGCTCCGTGTACCCGGCGACCACTCGTTGCAGGTACCGCTTCTGCCATATAAGGGCTTTACGGGAACTCTCCGAGCGAGCCCAACGACTGTGAAGGTAGCGGATCTGTGGAGACAATATAGATATAAATGTATTTAATTTTATTGTTTTTTTTTCTTAGCTTACTATTCTAGAACATAAATATATGAATATACAGTGTTTCTGTCATCACTACTTTAAATTCCTTAATTAAATTCCCTCACTTTAGGTTCCCTCTGCCTACCCTGCTGTATGCGGAATACAGCATGAAGCTGATTTTTTAATCTATTTTTATGAGCTGTAAACATATTAAGTTATATGTACAATAATGTAATAGTTACAGGTTTCTGTTAGTCAAGTATTTTTTTAATATTATTAAAACGACAAATTATATCCTTACTTAATTTGCTCTTTATCGTGATAAAAAAAACTCCTTAAAACGACAGAATTTTTTTGTACATACAGCATTACTTAAAATTATTAAAATAATAATAATAATTCATGTTAATTTTTTTTATAACAGAAAGATAGAACTTATTATTATGTTTTGTTTTTAAATAATGTTATTTTTCAGGTTTTTATAAAAAAAAACTAAAAAAATATTCATTTAATAATAATATCGAATACAATAACAAAACCTTTTTGCACTCTTTTTAAGTATTCCATAGCACAAAATTTAAATAAAGAAATAAAATGTCATAAAAATTAACTGTCAAATTAACAATTTGTCAGTAGTATTATGGCCGCGAAAATATACGTTTAATATTTTTATATTTCATATATTTTATTTATTTATTTATTATTATTATGATATTTGCAAAGTAAATTGAAATTGCGTATAAATATATAAGAAATGGAGCCGTCGAAAATAGATCGTGAACTTAAATTACCTAACATGGTGTAAGTACAATATTTAGATATTATAAAAGAGGGAAGAATATAAGACAATATACATGTGATGCGGGTTTTACTTCAATATTAATTGACCACATATTTGTTTGTTTATCCTTACATATCTCTCGCATTTTTTGGGGTGAAGAAATGGAACGATCGCGTACAGTTGTAAGATCAATCCGTTTTTTGCCAGTGTTTAACGCTGTACATTATTTAGGCAAATATCTATATCATGAAAACTATAATATTAAAAAGTAAAATTCCCTTACTAGAATTTGAATCTACAATTATGTTCATAAGAGTGTTTGTAATTTTTTTATACTACCGACGTCCGTACTAATACCCTACGTTTTAATATGCTGCATTTTGTACAATCACGCTCAACGAAAAAAACCCTCAAGTGCGATTAGATCTTACATCCAAGGCATTTATGAAAAAGAAGGTATATAAAATATATTTTTTTCTAAGCATGTGCGGCGACCACCCATCGTTCACCAAAACTGAACTAAACATGAAAGAAATTAAAGTGGAGTGCAAGGAGAAAGAAAAGGATAAGAATGCGTCAAGCTCCTTTCCTAGAATTTCACCAACTGTAAGTATTTTTGCTTACACCTAGTTTTTTTATTTATCGAGTTGATATTATTATCTGCAGAAATAACAGTTTAGTTTAAGTTTGCCTAATTTTAAATATGTGTTTGTAAGTTGAAGAAACCTACAAAGTTATATAAGCTATATATTTTCAATTATATAATTAGAATTGGTTTATTTTATAACTTAAAAAATAACATTTATTTGTTCTTTAAGCTTCACACTGTATCCCATTCTCTATTTTCCGTTGGAAACCAGAATGAAAACAACTTTTTTATAGTATTATGATTATTATCAATATAATTTTGTACTTACTACTACTACTATATATACTACTATATAATATTTACTATGTTTCCAGTCATCACGCACGAAGCCCTGTGACTTAGACCGTTCCCGCATCAGAACTACCTCTGATCACGCAATACGGACGCTTGCTAAACCACGTTTATCCAGCGATTACATACGATCCGATTTGTTTGCTCAAGGGAATAAGGAGCTGGTCCAAGGTTCGATTTGCCTTTGTATATAGTATTAACTATTATTGGAAATTACATGATACTTTCTACTTTTGTTCTGAATTAACAAACATATGATGGTTGTGAATTTGATTTCCACAAAAAAAAAATGATTTTTAAACATTCTGATTCCTTCGGTCTCGTTATACAAAATGTACAAAAATGTCTAAAAACCCTTGATATATTGTCTCTTTATTATAATCTTTGCCTTTCCAAAATTTAGCTTATTCCATTAGAAAAGTTCGGCAGTTTCCGTTGGTTTATATATTTGTCTTTATTCACATTATTGATTTACTCAATCTTCTCATAATTTCTACATTACGTAGTTTCAGTTAGTCACCTATCTTTATAATGCGAGTGGGTGCTATCATATTCTATTGAATTCTATTGAATTGCCTATTCTATTGAATTTTCTCAGAAACTCTAAGCATTTTTACAGTTTTTTTTATTTCAATGATTAATGTAACTTATTATTTATAGCAACATTAGGTAGTTTCCGCTGGCCGCCATACCTTGTGTGCGCATGGGTACTATCAGTGGCGGCGGCGCACGTGCTGCACGCACTCGTGGCCTTACTGGGCGCCGCTTTGCCTACTTTACGGTACTTTCTTTTGTTTATATTGATATTTGTTTTTAAGTTAAAATTTTGCTTTCTTTTTATATTACTTAAGTAATTAGAATTATTTGTCTATCTATTTAAATTAAATGCCTTAGTTTATATATTTGGACGTATATTTTTATATTTCAATAGCTATGTCAACGTGTTATGTAAAGAATATTATGAATATGTAAAAGCTATTATATACAACAATAGTAACTAAAAAGGTCATTAAAGTTTGAAAAAGTCAAACCTAAGATTGAGAAAATATATATTTTCCCTGTCATGTAGTGCTTTTTCTTATGTCTCAGTGCCCTGTCATGTATCCCGTATATGTTTTTTTATGTCTCAGTGCTTTTTCTTTATACAGCAACCTATGTCAGTACTTTCGTACATGGACAGAGAGAAGCTGGCGAACGGAAAGCGGAGACACTACGTGGCGTCTCCAACCAGCGCTACTGGCAGCTCTCACCGCTCTGTTATACACGGTATGCGGTCTGTTGACGTGTGTGCACGCTCTAGCACTGTGGGCGCTGCACCCGCAGTACGGCGACACTGACCGCGAGTGTCGCGACGCTCGTGACACTCGCGTCACTGATTATTTGGACACCAGCGATTTGCAAATTGATCACACTAAATAGAATTACAATTATTTATGTAATAATTTTTATGTTTTTAATATATTAAAAGCGATATTTAAAATTGTTTGTTTTTTTACATGAGCCGCGAATTTAATAATTAAATAAACTTTATTTCAGCTGAATATAACAAATCATACATATATATTTCTAACACTGATATTCAAAATATATATATATTGTAATATTTGTAATATTTGAAAACATGGCATTAACCAAAATATAAATATAACAATAAAATAATTTTAAATGGACTTTTATTTCAATATGACATTAACATGTAAATAGTATAATTTAAAAAAAAACAACAATACAAAAATTTCTATCTCTTAAAACTTACAGCTTGCTCTTTATCGTGGTCTTGCTGTTGTTGTTGCTGTTGCTGCAAACGCAATAACTCCGGACTGTCACCGAGACATCGTCGTAGTGTCGATATTTCTCTAGCTAGATCTGTTTTCTCGTTTTCTATATCCGTCTAGAAAAATATTAACATAATTACTTATTTAGTGATGAAAGAAAACAAAATCAAATGTTATTTTATAAAAAAATGTTATTACAAACAAAAAATCAGTGTGTCTTATCTGTAAACGCAACAGGTTGTGCGTTCGATTACCACTCGAGGAAATGAAATATTTAATATTTTAATTTAATCGATCTGGTATTAGTGTTAAGACACTGCTTCCAAAAAAATGTTTAAAATTATTTTTTTTGTACTAATTAAGTATTTTGCGTAAATACTCACGTTATTAATCAAATTCCGTCCGGCAGTCAGTTTTCTTTCAAGTCGTATGATGGTGGCGCTCTGCGTGTGTAACACTTCTTTAGCGCGCGCTAACTCTACTGATGTCTCATGTTTTTGTCTAAAAGAAAATATATAAATAATCAATAAAATATTTATTGGCATAGTGAACAGAAAAGGATTTTTTGTTAATACGTTATTTAAAAAAATGTAAATATATTTTACCATAATATAATTATTATATGTCAATAACCACTTAATATACAAACATTCAATAAAACCAACAGTCTTACCTTTTTAATTTAACGATTTCTACATGAAGCGCTGTGTAAGCGCATCTGCGTCCAATATTATACCTATTAACTAGCACAAGCGTAAAGCGCTTCACGAAAACGACAATCTTACCTCCTCAACTCAGCGAGCTCCGCTTTAAGCGCAGCACAGCGCTGCGTGAGCGCGTCGGCGTCACGTCGTTGCTGAGCTCGAGCCGCCTCGAGCGCGGCCGCCAGCTCGGCGCCGCGCCGCTGCTCGAGCTCGAGCCGCGCGCGCAATAGGGACGCCTCACTGGCTGAGCGCGCGCTACGCTCTTTCTGTAAACAGATAACATATACATTTTTGAACATAATAGAAGTTTGATAATATTAACTAACTAAATACTCATCATTCTAGCTCACCACTTAGTATATGGTCATAATTGTAATTAAAACCCAAAACTATGGGTTTTAATTTTAACTGAGAAATAGATATTTAAAATAATACAGACGGTGAATGTATAAACTATTGTATAATATTATTTTTATTAGTAAGATTAGATGGTTGCATAGACCTTAAAAGAAGATATTTTCTTATCTTCATTTTTAACACACACTATAACACTCTAAGGTGAATAAATGCCTGTAATAACTATATACATTTAATGTTTAGGTATTAGCTTGCGACTGTAAACGCGACAGTGTGGTATCGATTTCCATTCAACAAATGAAATATTTAATATTTTAATTTCCTCCCTCCGGAAACGAGGCAAAGCGCGGCTACTCAACAAACACGCCTTCAGAATCCGGTGGAGAAGTGGGAAACGAAAGTCTTAATAGGAACAGAGTGTCCTAACATTAGATACCTTTATTCCCTCTATCTAATCTGCTATGTGCGGGATATAGAGTGAACCTATGCACACATACAAATGACATTCAAAACATCTAACCTCTTGCTGCAACTGGTCAGTGGGCGTAGAGGGCGGTAAAGCTCGCTCCAACTGGTGTAAACGTTGTAGTAACTCCTGTTCCCGTTCTTGCACTTCTAGTTCTGACTTCATTGCACTTTCTAAACGACGTTTTAGCATTTCTATCATGTTTGAGTCTTGATTCTGTTAAAAAAATGATAAAGAGGTAAATTAGAGCCGAAAACAAAGGAAGAACAAAAGTAGAGACAGTAGCGTTTGGCGATCCGTTCTATCTGACTATCCAAATAAATTAAACTTAAGTGTTTTGATATTTAAATTCATGAAAAATATAATAATACTAGCGGACGCGCGCAGCTTCGCTTGCGTTATTAAGGGTGAATTCTAATAAACCACGAAACATGTGTTCAATGAAATATTTTTAAGAGTCTAAATTTCAAATTTTATAAAAATCGGTGGCGATTTAAAGATTTTTTCCATACAAACTTTCAACCCCTTATTTGCAACCTTAGGGGGAGAATCCTAGAAAACGATGAAACACGTGTTCAATTAAATACTTTTAAAAATCTAAATTTCAAATTTTATAAAAATCGGTGCCGATTTAATTTTTTTCCATACAAACTTTGAACCCCTATTTCACCCCTTTAGGGTTAAAATTTTTCAAAATCCGTTCTTAGTGGATGTCCAGATTACGAAAGTAAATATCTGTCCAAATTCCACGTTTCTACGCACAGCGGTTACGGCTGTGCGTGCGTCTTACCTCAGTCAGTGAGGACAAGTCCTTTTATATATATAGATATCAATTATATCAACTTTGTTTCAATATTGCCATTATCATGCAAATTTTTTATACTAGTAGGTATTTTCCCTTTACTAATTTGTACTAGATCAAAAATATAATGTATTAACGTTATTAAAATACAATATTTCTTTAATTTCAGATATCGATATGTCCTAACACTAGGTTCCAAGGTCCCTTCTGCCTACCGGGATACAGCATGAAGATAGAAGAAAACAAATATATAAAATTTACGCGTAAATTTCAATAAAATCTATTTATATTAAATACAAAATACACATACATGTAAAGTATCCGAGTTGTCCTTCTGTGCGTCTAACAATAGAGCGAGGCGCGCTGAGTTGTCCCGTTCGGCGTCGAGACGTAACCGCGCTGATTGCACCTCCGTTGATAGCTTGTCGCGAACCCTGCCAATCAAAATTAAATATATAGTTACGAATTTACTAATACATTTTATATAATTATTTTTTAGAAAATAATATTATATTTGCATTGTGTCCTCCTTCCCTATATACACATTTACATGCAAGAATACTGCAAGGTTTTCTTAATTCGTTCAGTAGTTAGAACAAACGTCCGACCTGACAGATTTTCACATTTATAATATTAATAATTATTAACGACCGTCGTGGCCCAGGGGCACAAGGGTGTGATTGTAACGATCCCCGATCGAACTGTTCGATCCCCACTCGATGAAAATATTTATCTAAATTTATAATTCCATTTCTTCGCTCTGGTGTCGAGGCAAATCGCGGCGTTGAGTTCCGCCACTGAACAAGCAATAAATTGCCTTGCCTAAAATTCACCGAAAAGTGCGGAACGGAGTGACTTAACACTAGGTTTCCTCTGCCTACCCTGTATGCGGGATACAGCGTGAAGCTGGTTTAATTAATTAATTTAAATATGTGAATATATGGAGAACAAAATTATCTTAACAATGGATTACTAGGTTCTTCCTGCCTATTCTAGTAGGGAGTATAAAAAATTGGGAGTAAGATGAGATACATATATGTATATTTACGTCCGTACATACATTAATAAATATTTACCTATTAAGTTCATTAATAAGCGCGTCCTTATCCTGCAGTCGACACTCCAGGTGTCGTAACTGCATCTCCAACTTTTCGTTTTCACTCCGCAGGCGACTGTAGCGCTCCGACGACGACGACTGCACTGAGCTCGTTGATCTACTGTACAGTTTAAAAAATATATGTTAGACATTTATTCTTTTGAGCTAAATGCGGCTTCGCCCGCTTTAGCTGTTGTATTATAGCTAAAAAATATATATACTTTATATAAATTGTAACATGTGTTATTCTATAGTAGAAGCTATATTATTGTACAGTTTCATCTAAATCTTTTAAGTACATTTTGCCTCAAAGTGAAACAAGCATGATGAGTGTTTGTACCACTTTGACTTACAAAGTTTCATATCTTTAATATTAGTAGAATTAAGTAAACATTTTATAAAACAATAAAAAAACAATACAACATTATTTTTATTAGTACTGAGGACTAGATGGTTGCATAGACTTCAAAAGAAAGTATTTGAGTGTATGACAATAATAAATACTTACTTGGAAGTATTTAATGCCAGGCGTGGTATGTCGTCCCTTTCATCGCTGCTTGCTGATAAAATCTGGAGAAAAAAAAACAAAACTCACATATAAACAAGCGATGACAATAAAGGATTCGATTCCCATAGAAATTTGTATTTATTTATACTTTGTATACAAACAATCATAAAAATCCCTAAGCGAAGATATTTGAACCCGCTACCTGCTCCATAATATCCTCGTCGAGTGCATGCGAGTAGTGCAGCTGGTCGCGGAGAGCTCGTTCTAGCTCCGCGGTGGGGGACCTCACTGCGAGTGCTCTACTCTCTTCTCTCTGCGCCTGCGTCTCTGTTTCTACGGTTGGTTGACGTAGCCTGTTGTATATTTAATGGTAAGGGCTTTATAATAATAAATGCAAGGTTTTCTATACAAATATTAGGTTTAACAATTTTACAATATACATGCATATTTGTTTTGCACATTGTGAAGTTTTTATTAATTTTACTGATACACGAATTTGCTGAATCATAAAAAAAAAATTTCAATATTAAAGATATTTACTAATTTCCTAAACATAAAAAATTACAAATTATGCAAACAGATTGTAACTTGTAAAAAAAAACACAAAGAAATTAATTTATTTTTAATGACTTTACCTTTCAACAATTTCCCTCATATGCATCAGCTCAGCCTCTAACTCCTGACATTTCTCCGCTTTGTCTCGTAGCTTTTCTTTTAACTCACTAATATTGGACTCTTCACGCAACCTGAAACCATATACAATAATATTACTATAAGAATAAAATTTTTCTTTTTTGTTTTTGGACATTTCCTTAGTATTAATAATAAATATAACACTATACACTTGTACTCATGTCAAAAGGCCGCTTTTCGATAACATTTAATACGTTTTTAGATAATTAGGGAAACATCGCTCATTGGTGCAAAAACGATATAAAAAAATGTGTAAATACGTTTACACATTTCTTAAACATTGCGTAATATAAAATTAATTATAAATAAGTCCTACATATAATCAATCAAACAAATCTGTGCATCAATCTACAGATAATTATAGAGTAAAAAACAGGATAATCTAATACTGTTTAAACTATTCACGTCAAATAATTCACAGTTTTAACACTAGAAGTGCCGAAGATTGAGACCCCCCTTGAACCGCCGTTGTGACAAATTTGTCCCATTCTACTTATTATGTTGATTGTTGGTATAATATAAAAAAATATTATTAAAATAATTCGTAAAATATGTAGACCATCTTTAATAATCAATTTTTATAACATAATATATAACAAACATAAAAATACCAAAAAGTAAACACAAAAAAAGAATTAAATATTTCAAATACGTTCTAAGGTCGTGACAACTAACTGAATAACTCTTACAAAATTATAAGTTATTGCAATTAATTAATATTATTATTAGGCCAAGTAATGCATTAATATATTCTTCATCAGTGATACATCACAGATGATTAATAATATTGCGTGGTGATGCCTCCAGAATTCGGCGGAAAATGCCAGCGGAGTGCATAGCACTAGGTTCCCAGGTTCCCTCTACCTACCCTACAATTGCCCACATTTAGTTGAAAGTGTTTTTCTGAAATTCAAGCCTAACTTAGTCATCCTTTCATCTGATACCTCACTTGAACTAGCGGCAAAATTTAGTATTGACCCCAATTTTGCCCCACTTTTCAGGCTATTATTTTTTAAGATTTATACATAAATGTATAGTTTTCAGTTTTTTCCTGTACTAGTACTACATGTAGATGCTAGCTGCCAAATTTCATAATTCTAAGTTAACTGAAAATACCTTATTAATTTGATTCCCTTTATAGTGTCGAAATACACGTTTTTTACTATATAAATGGTCATATATTTTTTTAAGGGTGCTTTTTCAGGAAATCAAGGGACTGTAGATCGTCATATAGTTAATATTCATATACTCATATGAATATCAACTCGATTTCTCCAAGCATTCCTGAGATAAAGGCACAGACAGACGGATGACAAAATAATGATCTTATAAAGGTTTTTTTTTCCTTAAAAGCTACAGAACCCTAAAAACTTAGGCATTGACTGCTAAACCTACTATTCAATTTTTTTCCAACCCCGCATCGCTCTTTCACCTCCATCTCGGCCCCGAGGCATTATACCCTCAAATAATAAAATAATAAAATAATCATGGCGGGACAAAAATGACCCAGCGGCAGTTCTAGGTAAATCTATTTTTTTTTCAAAAAGTATAACTGCTATAAAATTATTTATATTTTTAATTAAATAAAGGTATAAAATTGGTAATAGTCAAAAAGTTTCATCTACATAAATTAACAAATAAAAAAGTTATATACAAACAAACTTGCGTTTGGGTCAAAAATGGGACGGCGGCGCTTCTAGTGTTAAGGCAATTATTTACTATAAAAAATAAAACATAAATAGTTAATAAATGCATATAAATAGTCCTGTACTGAAAACGAATATATTTATGATGAAGAGAGTAGTAGATCTTATCTAAGAGGGAGGAAAGTGTATAGGAGTATACTGTGATGCTTATAGTATGATACTGAGGCTTATAAGACAATATAAGAGAATAGAGGCTGAAAGAGAGTTACGAACCTTGCTTGTACTTCGTCAAGACGGTCTTTTGCGTCTTGTAGTTGTTTTGTGAGAGTACTGCTGCTGGTGCGCGCCTCTGTCAGGTCTAACTTAGCCTTTGCTAGCTCGAAGGCCTGTTGAAACAATTATTTCATAAAGAAAATAATAAACGACAACGACGTCCTGACATGTAATTAATCTGTTTAATTAATTTGAACTTGATCAAGATTTTATTTATACTAGTATATGATATATTGCCTTTTGTTAGCTTCTCTGTCTCCTGAATACAGCAGAGTAGGCAGGGGAAACCTAGTGTAATGTGTGGTCAAATCAATTTGCTCCCTACTGCCCAATTTTCGAGACTACGCGTATGGAATAACGGAACTCTACGCCACGCCAAAGTGAATCGTGTTTACAAGTTTAAAATTGAATAGAAATGTAACAACAAAAAATATAACAAATATTACCTTATCATTTAATTCCTTCTTGTGGAAATCGAGCTCATGTTGTAACAACGATATTTGCTTTTTAATTTTAACCAACTGTTTCTTATCATTGACCGCCTGTCGCATCGTTATCATTGTATCTTCATTCTTATTTCTCGGCGACGGACTCCTCGATATCATTTTTAATTGTTCCTTTAATAGTGCTATTTCACTGTGATACGAATGTACATCCTCATTTAGTATTTCTATTTCAGTCTCTTTATCTTTGAGCTTGTCGTTCAGGTCTTTTAATTCATCTATTCTTGATGTCAGATCGTTGTTTATAGAGTTCAGTCTTTCTAATTCAGTATCGCTGTTCTGTAATTTAATTGACGCGTTTTCTTGTTCTTTCTCTAATTTGGTTAATTTAAGTTTGAGATCTTTATTTTCGTAGCTGAGCTGATCGTTTTCTTCTATAACTTTTGCGATATCACGATTCAAAGAAGCCACTGAATCCCGTACTTGGAATAGTTCGTTGGTTTTTCCATGTAAAGCTTCTTTGAGATTCTCCATTTCCTCCGTCTTATCGGTAAGACATCTTTGTAAATCATCTAATCGGTCCAAATGCTGATTTAAACTGTCAATCTGTTGATTTTTTTCGGATACCATTTGTTCAAGCTTTTCTAACTCATTCATTTTATCTCTTAGCTGTTTGTTTTCTATTTCATATTGTTCTAACGATGTATTTCGAGATTGAATGTCATTTAATGTAGTTTCCAGTTCAGTTATTTTATTTGTTAAGTTACGTTTCTCTTTGGCGAGCTCTAATATCATATTCTCACGACGGAGAATATCTTCTTTAAGCAAGTGTAAATCTTTAGCCTTTTCAGCAGCGTCCTGTGTAAGTTCTTCTAGTCTTTGTTCTAGAAGCTTCTTATTGGAAGAGAAGTTTTCTAATTGATTCTCATAAAATTTCTTATCATTCTCCATAGTCGCCATAGTATTTTCTAAAAGGCCTTTCAATTCTTCAACCTCTTCTTTTAACGCTGGGAACTCACAGAGTTGCTCTTCTGCGTTCTTAAGTTCTGACTTACAAGTTTCTAATTCATTTCTAGATTTTTTTATTTCATGTTTTAGTTGAGTTAGAATATCTGGAAAGTTCTCCTGTTTTACATCTAACGTGATGCCTAGTTCACGTAACGACGTGAATTCATCTTGAGTTTTGTTATCAGATGCTTCTAAAGAAAAGTTAATTTTTTTGGGCTCAACACTGATGTCTTTACTCTCACTGACTTCTCTGTTTGGATACATTGAACAGTTATCTGGTATATTATGTTCCGTAGAATGCTTCACCCTATCACCAAATTTATCAATTGTACCAAATATTGTGGTTTCATTTGCATTTCTTTTATAGCCATCTTTATTTTGTGTTGACGTTAAGTGTGCTGGTAGCGAATCAGCCCGAGGTGTATAATTCATATCAAAATGATCAACGAAGTCTATATTTAGAGAACTCATATTAGGTCTTTGGACTTCTGGTGGCAATGTTTTATTTAAGTTAGTTCTATCTTTGAGTTCGTGAGCTAAACTTAAGTTTAGAGTTTTGAGTTCCGCTCGTCGCATTTGTTGGTCTTGTTCATCATATTCCGATATAGAGACTATGTCGCTTAGAGTGCGAGCCGAGGCTTTCGCCTCGATCGCTTCGCTTTTTTGATTATCTTCGTCTTGTAATTTAAGAGCTGTGAATGAATCATAATATAAATTAGTAAAGTCTAGACAGATCTGTCACAGTGTGCAGTTAACCTAAATAGATGCAACGAACTTGGATATGGTCCAAGCTGGGCGTTAAACATATATGTAAGTTGTTGTAAATGTCTTATGCGACATAACATATAAGACCATAAGCTTTGTAAATATTAATTTAAATTTGACAAGTGTCTTGTAGACAAAAGGCAAACATTAATCCCTTCGTAGTATTGGACACGTCAACTAGATATTCCTACTACATTTTTTTCCTCTACAAACAACAAATAAAGAGAAATGGCAGGGTCCGTTTTCCGTCTGAATTCGAAACATCGTGTGCCTGAGTGGCGGAACTCAACGCCGCACTTAGCAATGTTTAAAATATAAAATCACATAAACTTACCCATAATTTCATTAAGTTGTAAGTCTCTGTCTCGGAGCGCGGCCTCTAATTCCGCTATCTTAGTATGCGCCTTGGATAGTTCCCGTTCTAATACTATTACTTTATCTTTTGTATTACCTATAGAAATTACATTTTTGTTAGAACAAGTTATTATGTCATTATTTTTTTAGCGTAATTATGCACCGCACCGCACACAGCAGAGTAAGC
>HE671409.1:46816-69112 GCA_000313835.2 Heliconius melpomene melpomene | reverse complement strand
TCTGGACGCATTGCGAAATATTGTGTTTCTAAAAAAACACAAAAACACAAAATATTGATTATTGCTCCATTAAAAACTTTTCCTTTAATTCATTATTTCATTATTTTAATAATGAGGACACTGTTAAATTATTCTCCATAATTTCCCTAACAAACATTAATTATTTTCTGATATATACATATATATAGTAATTTGTCCTTAATACATAATTATTATTATATTATGTAAACAGTTACTTTATATTGTAAACCTAATTAAGGCTTTTACCATAAAAATTGGACGAGCCCTTGTAATTACAGCATTGCAGCACTTAACTATGTTTGACCTGTCTGCATTATGCATTTTCTTTAGAAACCAAGGCCAGCTCTATATTCTATAGGCTCTAGGCATACAATACTGTACAAACACATCTAAGAACACAACGTAACGAAGTCACGCATAGCTTATTATATCTTATAAGCGTAATATGCCATATTTATAAAAAATAATTTAGTTACAAAATATCTTCACGCTGTCCAGCATACAGCAGGTAGGCAGAGGGTGCCTAGTGTTTAGACACTCCGCTCCCTACTTTCCGTCGAAAATAATTAATTCCCCTAAGTGGGAATGGAACGCACAACCATTGCTTTTATAGTCAAATGCTGAGTCATAATTTAATTAATGTTCTTATATTTATATATGTTAAAATATTTATTTATTTTAATTAATACATATCTTTTTTTATAGATTAATGAGTTAAAAGCGACAGTGGACGGCCTGGAGAAAGAGAGAGATTTCTACTTTGGCAAACTTCGGGATATAGAGTTAATCTGTCAAGAGATGGAAGAACAACAGAATGGTCCTATAGTTCAAAAGATTTTGGACATCTTATATGCAACTGAGGTAAGGTTCAAAACTCTTTGTGGTGTAGAAATTTAGGAAGTATATTACATTTTTAAGAGGGTTTTGAACTCACAACTACAGTTATTATTATTATTATTTTTGCTGTGTTGTGGAATTATATTATTTCAACAGCTTATATATTTATTATAAGGAAAATTAATTCATAATTAATATGCGAAAACAGAACAAATACACTCTTATTTGGAACATAATACATTTGAATCTATAAATAAAACAACACGTAAGCCATTATAATTTATAATAGAATTTATATTTTAAATAGCACTGGATTACATAAATTTTAATATGTAAGTTACCGTTTCCACATGTATTCACTATGATTCGGCGGTGAAATCTGTTACTAGAAAAAAGTGACCATCTGCTGCCAGTTTAAGATATCACGTGCTATTGAATCTATATCTATGATAACATTATAAAACGGAAGAGTTACGTTGCGGCGTTGAGTTCCGCCACTCGAAGCGCAATGCCACCAGAATTCGGCGGAGAGTGTGGAGCAGAGTGACTACACACTAGACTCCCTATGCCTACCCTGATACTTGCGTGATACAGCGTGAATTTGAGAAATATACAATAATGTTTGAATTTCTTTAATGGATTAATAAGAATTGGTATGCTAATAAAATTATAAATGTTAATCTTATACCTAGTTATTTATAATATTAGTTATGAGATTTAAAAAGACGTCATTGTCATTATACAACGGAGACTATATTTATATGTATCGTGTATGACGTATTCTAAGAGTAGCATGTATAATTCTGATCCTTCTATGCTATGATTTTTTCGACGCATACTTTATGTTAGTAAATTTTATGGGGTGGGCACCAAACTATTCTGCCTCCCCTATTCCTACGCACATGCCTTAATAATATCCAAGTGCAATTATTAGGATGCCTCCAAATAATTGTTGCATCAGCATCAAAATATAGAAATATATGAAATTAAAAAATATATATTATCATATTAAATATTATCATAAATTATTCCTACTCAGTTACTATTGCTAACGTGGTTTCATTCACATCACGCGTCGCGCTAACATTCACACGCTTTTCCTCCTGTGTTATGACGGGCCCTAATTTAATTACCTTAATTTCACGTTGTATCCCTGGCGGGGTAGTCGGAGAGAACGGAACGCCAACGACGTACCGTCTTTGGATACCTCTTTCGCCTCTTCCACTGTCATCAACTTCTTCATACATGTCCTCCGCGGGGTCCGCATGCTTTTTTCCCCTCCAGTATCTTTGATCTAATTTGATATCATGTGCTACAAAAAATATATAAATATTATTATTTATATTTCAGGACGGGTTCGCGCCTCCAGAAGAAGTAGACGGTGACAACCCTCACCCACCAGAGGAAGACGAATATTGAATATAAAGTATATCATACGCGTATCATAGTCCTCTTTGTATATTATAAAACTCGAAATTATATCGCTTACTATCATCGACACCGTGCTTAAGTATCTCACAGCCAATGAGTCGTGAGTTGATGTGTGACGTCATAATGTGGCAACCCTGGAAATTAAATACTGTAAAACAAGTGAAATAAAATGTTAAAATTGTATTCAATGCTATTTTTTGTGTAGAATTATGGTATCATTACTTTTGTTGTTTAAAAAATTGTAGATTGTCTCTGGGATTTATTTTTTATTTGTAATATGAGTTAAATAATATTTGCACCATTTATTATCATGCTTTATTATATTATATATTACGCTTTGTGAGTGGTTGTGATACAAGTTTGAATTAGTAGAAAATATTTATCAAGTTAATTTTTTTTGGGTTTGACACATTATGACATAATGCTCTTACATACATATATTATAGTCGTAGGACAGTGGCCCATACGCCAATTAGTTCCTAAATATATGCAACGATACCACTTCTAAGGATTTGATTTATATGTATATTATATTATCGATGTGTAAATCACTATAACCATTATTTTAAAATGTTAAACTGTAAACAGATAAATTCCAGGCCCCTAATACAATTTTATTGACCAAATTATAATATTATTATTAGATATATATGTAATAAAACATTTATTTATATTATTGATTTCCTTTTTTTTGGCAAATGTACATTTTCATATTTGGCGTATATAAAAAATTGTTGGCTATATGTATCTAAATGGCCAATGGCTGTGTGAATACATAAGTGCATTCCTCATTTAATTAGGAGCATTATACTTGACTGATATTATTTCCAATCCAGGTTGCTTTAGTAGAATTTTAAGACTAAAATTATGTTATAATAACAAAATGCTATGGTGCATATGGAGTGCTTAGTAGGTTTACCTGTAGGGCTGATGCCCTGTGACATGCATTTAATAGATTGTTATATATGGAGAGGTTTACTGTTACTTGTTTGTGTTATCTAAATTTATTAACATTAATGGCCCTAACTCGAAGTGAATAACAATTAGATCTGAATATTTTTGAATTTATTATAAAAAATTATCAATACATTAAAAATTTTTGTATGTATGTAAAATATAATATAAAGTAGAGGGCCGTATTACATGACGACGTTTTAAATAAGAAACTTGCTGTGTGTACGCACTAATTCTAACTAACTATAGGTATTTTATTGATCAGAATACGATTTATTGATTGATTAGTATAGAATATCTTAGTGTTTCGCGAGTCTTAAGTACTAACGACTTGTTGGCGGGAAATGTTATCGCTGGTTAAACTTATAGTTAATTAATTTATTTACTGTAAAAGCATTCATAAATTGCCTTAACTGCAAATATAATAGAAAGCATCTGGATTTCTGTTTGTGGAAGTCTTATTAAATAAATAACTACATTAATGAAATGGTGTTTTATTTAACAATATTTTTGTCCTAGTTACTCCAAATAAAATTATAAGGTTTTGTTCCATAGATATGTCTAATGATCTGCAAATATAAGATTGTATTTCAAAGAAAATTTTTATTTAAAAAAAAGTAACCCTAAGTTCAGAAGAACGTGCGGCGACGCGCGCTGCGCCCGTGTCAGTTGAGGATGCTGTCTGACACAAAATAGGGTGAACCCAGTATCGTCTTTTCTTTCGACGACGACGTCGCAGTTTGTGGTGTAAGCCCCATATGCAAATAGCTCCCTCCATGTCCATTCTCACTGAATGTATTCACTAAAATGCCGCCGTCATTTGATCAGGTGACTAGCGCGTCCATCTGAACTTAGGGTTATGGTAGGAAGAGATTCCATAATATTAAATGTAATGCCACATTCTATATTGCTCACAGCACGTAGTGTTGAGACACTCCATTCCCATTAAGACTACTTCTGTTCCCTATTTTCCACCAAATGAAAGAAAATAAAATAGAAAATAATATAAAATTAGTTTTATCCTTTTTAAATAAAATAAACGAGATAGTAATTCAGTTTTTTATTATACAATAGTTAAAACATATTTCCTTAATTAAGTAACATGATATTTAAAATGGTCTAGCAACTATCAAAGAAACATGCATTAGTAAGTCTTAACATATAGTAATTCACTTCATACTGATTAAATTATATTTACATATAAAACTCTTAAATTTTATTAATAAATTGCAATAAAGCGGACCTGCCGTGGGACGGGTTCAGCTTGTATTGTACGTACATACATACAATAAATAACAAATATTTGGTTTTCAAAATATGTTTACACCAAAAAAGAAAACGAATATATTTTCTAATATTTTACAATGTTAGTATTTAAGTTAATATTATGCTAAAAGTCCAATTTCACTTATTATTTATATAAGATTTTAATTCTGTAACAATTTTCACACACACATATTACAATGGTACAGTCACATGTTTTATGCCCCTACACAACAACTGGCTTCAAGGTAATTCTAATATTTATAAATTAAAAAAATATATATATATCTGCGAGTCAATTATTAACATATTCAAGCCTTGCACGGTATTACATTAATATATTAATTAATATTACTAAGAACATTGTTAAAACTTACTTTGTATACCTAACTCTTAAACTTCTATTAGTAATGTTAAAACTTGATTGAGTAACTGGAGTATCAAATAAGTTTCTAGTTTGTTGCTTTTTCTTTGGAGTTTCTTTAATTGTATTATTTTTCTTTACAGAGCCGGTCACTTTCAGATTATTATTGTTTTTCATGTCATTATTATTGTTATTTTTATTATTACTCTTGTTATTTCTGCTTGTTGGTTTGTTTAACTTTATATCATCATCATTTTCTTTAGACATTTGTCCCCGGCAGGTACGTTTTGCCAAGTCTTTTTTTTCATTTTTCTCTTTAAGCCTTAAACTTTCTCTAGATGTATTTAATTTGTTTGTCTTTATATCATCATCATTTTCTTTAGACATTTGAGGTCCCCGGCAGGAATGTTTTGTCAGGTCTTTTTTTTCATTTTTCTCTTTAAGTCTTAAACTTTCTCTAGATGTATTTAATTTGTTTCTCTTTATATCATCATCATTTTCTTTAGACATTTGAGGTCCCCGGCAGTTACGTTTTGCCAGATCTTTTTTTTCATTTTTCTCTTTAAGCCTTAAACTTTCTCTAGATGTATTACATATATTTTCTTTGTTTGTTGCTTTATTTTTAGTTTGAACCGATTTTGTTTTCATATTCTCATTTTCAAGCTTACATTTACTATCCTTTTTCGTTGGTTTATATTTCTCATTTTCGGTATCCTTATTCAAATCTTTAGCAATTATATAATTATTTTTGTTTTCTTGAATAATAGTTTTCTTTAAAACTTGTCCTATATCAGATCTGATGCTACTTTTAATAATTTCGTTTTGTGATTTTTTTATAGTTAGAATCGTTCCACTTGTGTTATTCTTCTCATTAACATTCATTACGGTATCTTCACCTATTACACATTTCCTGGATTTTCCAAGTGTTACATTTATTTCTTCCATGTCACTCTCATAATCTGTATCCCAAAATGATTTAATGCACTTTGAAAGAGTTTTCTTATTTAGACCTGTAATCAAAAATTAATTAAATACTAAAAATATCGGAAATTATAATTTATTTGATTATTTTTAGCCAGGTTGATACTGTATAAAGCAGGGTGGGAATAGCATCTATGCTTTGCCCTGAGAGGCCGTATTCATTGATAGATTAATAATCTCAAGATTGATATCTGAGTTGAGATATATTTAAAAATAAGGACCTGTTCTCCACTTTCCGCCCAAATTCAAGATATGAGTGTTAAGCAGAGGAACTCAATGCTGCCCTTAGTGAATGTGATGGTGAATGGATTCAAGAATATTGTTATTACAATTTATTTCTCTAAGGAGAAATGGAATACACAATCATTGTGTTTACATATTAATAATTTTGAACTAAAATAGGTAACTAACAACTTTTATTGTACTTACAATTTGATTCTTCAATTTCCCTTGGATTTTCTTTAGACTTAGCTATAGGTAACCTTTGACAAGTAACTTTACATGGAGTCACTATTTTAAGTTTATTGTTTTTTAATTTTAAATCAACAGGATCTTTAACATTTCTAACAGCTTGTTGTACTGTTTCTGGTCTTTTATCTAAATTACTTGAAGCTTTAAATATTTCTTCATCTGTGAATGTATCGCTGATATCGCTGGTATTACACGTTGAAATAACTGATGCAATATCCCATTTATCATTTTCATTACTTCTATTGATTTCTCTCTTTTTAGATGCTGCTGTCGCATTGATTTGATCTGGTGGAACTATTTTATGAATTAAATCCAACACATTATCATCACACAATACATCTCGACTTAGGCATGATTGTGATGTAACTAGCTTCCTTACTTTGTTTTTCTTTTGTACCCCACTATATAATTTTGTTTGTGGACTGTTTGTCCCTACATTATCACTATTTAAATTCTTTTCTGCGACATCTAGTTTCTGTGTGAAAAGTTTTCTTTTAATAAAACTGGGTCTCATTGAAACATCAGTTATGTTTTGAGAAACTTCTGTTTGGTTTGAACTTTCATCTATTTCAGTGCTATTAACGGGAATCTTACTGTGTGTTTGGTCTAGATTGTCAGATGCTTTCTTAGGTAAGTTTAAATGTATACTGCCAGGTACAGGTTTGGACATGGCGATAATCATCTCTGGAACTGATTCTCTTTTATTACTTGCAGATTTTTTAGCGGGCCTTTGTGGTCTCTTGAAAAGAAAATCATTTTGTGTTAAATTTGTTACATTATTTTGAGTAATTGGTGATGTAGCTTTATATTTCTTCTTGTCAGAAGATACAGCTTCACTATCCTCAAGAAATCTTTTTTTTTGACCTTGTTGTGGATTTTTATGTATTGTTGTTTGAGAAAATATCTTCTCGTTTTCACTATCAGTATCAATATTTTGTTGATTTATTTTATTATTTTTATCACCATTTTGTATATCTTTTCTTTGATTTATCAGATTGGAAGTTTCATTATTATTCAAATTGAAAACAGATTTGTCAAATCTCTGCGATGGCAGAAGGAAGGAGTTGGTGTCTTTTGTGAAAACTTCTTTTAATGTTATATTAGAAATATTTTTCTGTGATGTTTTTTGATCAATACTATTACATTTTTGATTTTGATGTACTATAGTATCATGCTTTTCATTAGTGTTTATAAGGGCGAGTATATTCTGAAGTCTTGTTTGTTTCAAAATTTCTGTGTGATCTCTGTACATGTCACAATCCCTAATAGAGGATCTGAAATGTGTTATATCCATGTTTGTAGACCTTGGCTCAGAACTGTCAAATGTTCGAGTGGATCTGCAATCATCACTACTCATAGAAGATTCGCTTCCCTGTTCACCTGAATCATAACCCCGTCGTTTTCTTCTTCGACCCTTCACATATAATGTTTGCCTTTTTCGTTTCCCAATTCTTTTTCTTGCTTGATTTTTAAATAATCTATTATATGCTTCTTTGATCAATTTTAAATCATAATCATTGAATTTGGTATTATTGAGAGCCTGAGCAATGTCCACTGCACCAACAAGTACATTGCTATCTGAAAATTAATAGTTTTAAGTAAATGCCAATAGAATTTTAAAGTAGTTTAAAGTAATTTTGTTTTTACTATTTGAATAAGTATTAAAAAAAATTTTAAAAGTTAATTTATTTAGAAGATTAAGTTATTTTGATTAAATATACCAAATAACACATTACATTGACTTTGTATAGTAGATGTATTATATATGCTAGTTTCTCTGTACTTACCAACGCTTCTCATAGACATAGGTGATCCACCTCTACCATTGTAAACGGATATGTGAGATCTTACACTACCAGGATAGTTACGAAAACTCTGTGGTCTTGAGTCGCGAAAACTTTTTAGCGACATTGGTGATGTTTCTCTTCTAAAATACATATGTTCTCGATTGGTGCTTTGTAAGCCGTTTGATATTCTATTATTGTTTGATTTAAAAGTCACTGAATTATGACTATAATTAAAATTTGTGTTATTCATGTTTGTAGCTGCTGAATTCATAATCTGAAACATATTAATTACGTAAAAACAATACTTTATTGTGTATTTAAATATAATAACTGAAACAAATGAATAATTTATTGATATTTGAACTATTGATGATTGACTTTGTTAGAAAATTAACATATGATTGAAATTATAAACAAACTTAAAAACCAAAATCTGAGATGATGTTCATGTTTAGCAAATGTAAACAATTTAGTGAATTATTTGGTTAAATAGTAAACATGGTTATGTTTACAAAACACTGCTCCTAAATAAGCACCATATTTAATTTGAAGAATGAAAGTAGAAAATATATTTACGTTGTGTTGCAGCCTATGTAACGTTTCAGCCATTATATCTTCGTCACTGTCAGACATTTTTAGGTCGTATATATATTAATAAATTTTATAATAAACTCATTTGCAATAACTTATTTCATCCAAACAACTTCCACTTATTTCGCTATGTAACGGCCAGCGAGCGTCAATTCTGTTTGAATTCAAAGCTCTAGAATATGTGTATTATCTATGATTTGAGGTATAAACAAACTTCTGACTTATTAGCTTAGTTTATATTTTTTACAATTATCTATGGATATATGTGATCTGTTGTATATTGTATATATATTCTGTGATGTTTAACAGCACGTGTAATTGACAATTCCTGTGAAGTGTCAAATATCAATTCATTGTACATTATTATTAATTTATAATATACTTTAAAACTCACGTTAAGATATTTTAATATGTTTTTAAGAATATTTAAATTGTAAATATAATTTCATGCAGATTTTACTAATGGCTTTCACTACTCGCTTATTTGTTGGCAATTTACCAGATAACTTAAGTGAAGATGCATTACGAAAAGTATTTTCGTCGTATGGAGATATAACCAATTTCGATTTAAAAACTAAACCTGGCACTGAAAATGATAAAAAGAAATTTGCATTCATAACTTTATCTGCATCAAATTTTAATATTGAATCATGTAAGTAATGTAATAAAAAATATAAATTAATTACTTATATATAAATTATACTTAGCTATTTAAAAAAATCTTAACGAATTATAAAATGAAGTTGTTGATTTTTTTTTATTAGGTATAAAACATTTTTCTAATGAAGAATTTTATGGAAATAAATTGTATGTTACAAGAGCCAGAGAGAGTTTTTTAGAAAGACTACAAAGAGAAAGGGAGCAATCTAATAAAAAGGAACTTAAAAAGGTAATTTTTTATACATAAAAAATATATTTTAAAAATGTCTAACATTTATAATTATTAATTTATATATCTTAGATTGATCAAACACATTCTGCAACAGAAGGAGAAAACAAAACAGAAAATTTAAATTTTCAAAAAAGAAAGTATGATGATGAATTTGAAGACAATAGTTTTACCATAAAGAAATCAAAAGTAATTCCAGAGAAATCTACTCCCATAATACATATAAAAAACAATGAACATGATAGTAAAAAGTATAAAATAAACAATTTATTCCACGATGATGAAAAAAAGCAAAACGCAGATATCAAAAGGCTAGAGTCAATGAAGAAAAAAAGGCAAGAATTTAATGAAAAGAAAAACATTATAAAGTCAGGCCTTATAAGCATAGTAAGTTCTATTAATGTTATTTTGATTGGGCTAATATTTTAAAATTAGATTTTTTTAATATATTGTATATACAATATGAATATAGTTAAGTAACATTTAACTATTGTAACAGTCATGAGTTTAATTCCACTCAGGTAATCAGACATTACACTAACATTAAGTGAAAGTTGAAAAATTTACTATAAATGTTTTATTAAATTGTCCAAACTTTATTTTTCAATATAGGTATATTGAAAAATAAAGTTAGGTTAGGTAATATAATTTTTAAAATTGTGTTAGAATAGAAAGTAATGCACATTAGTAAATTAATAATTATGTAGGCCAAGCAGGTGAAGCTGCAAATGAGTTGCTAGTGGTAAATAAAATGTTATTACAATTCTTTTGCAGGATAAAAAGCAGGATAAATAAAATGTTATTACAATTCTTTTGCAGGATAAAAAGCCAAATAAGAAAATATTATTTTCAGATACAGAAGATAATGTCACAGAAAACCATGTTATAACAAACAATAACAGTAAAAAAAACATAAAAGGTGCAACAAATTTATTTGATGATGAAGCCAGCGATGATGAAATAAATTTTGAAATAAAGGAACAGTTTGAGGGCAAGACAGGACAAAGAGTTAGTTATAATTTAATATTTAATTTCTTGCAAATTTCATACTTTTAAAATATTCAATCTTATATTTTTTTTAGGTTCTAGATTTACAGTCAAGATATAAGTCTGACAAACGATTTGTACTAGATGATAGGTTTGTTGAAGATGAAAATGACAAAGAAGATACTACAGAACAAGACCAAGTGGATTTGGAGCAAGCTGATGAAAAGTCAAAGCAAATGAACATTCTACAAGATGTTCTTGGAATTCAAATTAAAACAAAGTTTGCTGATTCTTCTAATAATAAATCAAAGTAAGTAAAATTTCTTTGAACTTTTTCAATACTGTCTTGAAAAAGAAATAAAAAAAATATATATATTGTTTTGTTTTCATAGTTAATAGATATAAGAGGCAAAGATAACCTAGGTAGGTTCTCTTTGCTTGTTGTGTCTATTAATTACTCTAGTCTATACTCTCCATATCTATTACAGAAATGTTGAAGGCCAGAATTCAAAGCTAATACCATACTTTGATTAATAAACATATTTAAATGAAATTAATTACCATCAGTGGATTCCAACAAAAAATATTGAGCTTATAATGAAACACTTTCCTACCACAAAAATTTTACCACAAAAGACTCTTATTTTAAATAGTTTTACTTGAAATAAAATAAATAAATAAAAATACTTCATTTGTTTAACAGATTTTACACAGCAATAGTTGTTACAGAGATCTCCTTTTAAGCAAGTAATGCCTGTATAAGGATACCTCACTCTCCCAATACAATATCTAAAATATCTGTTTTAATATTATACTCAAACACAACAAACATTTTACAAATAAAACAAATTAATTATTTTATATATATTTATAAGTTAGGTTGAACATATATATATGTGTATATGCTTGCATAAGTGTGTTTGTGTACTTACATATAATTTTAAATTTTAGACCAAAATTGGGCATGTTGAGATTTGATCCTATGCAGCCTGATCATGCAAAATATCTAGCACCTGTAGAAGTGAAACAAGAAGTGGGAAAAAAATCAAGAAAGAAAAAATTAAAAGACCAAGAAGAAGAAGAACAAGTTGCCGAACCTGAACCAGTGGTTGAAAAGGTTGAAGTGTCTAAGGAGCAATTTTATAAAATAAGTGACACTCTAAAAGAAGCTATAACACAGCCTAATGCATTCAGCTTAAGAAGTTTATTTTCAAAAGATGATGCTCAATATCAAGGTAATATTTAAAAAAAAATACAATTGCAATAAATATAATGGCATTATTTATACACAAGTAAATGTGTAAAATGTGTATTTTTAACACTTTTGACACTGGTATTCCACACTAAAGTTAATATTGGAAAACATAAAAGAGAATTAACAAAATTTTTTTTTTATATTTTACAGAAACACGGCAAGATCAAGAAAAGGACTATATTCAATTAAAACCTAAAAAAGATTCAAAAGTAAAAAACCCCGTTGATCTAGGTGAAAAGAATCCATTTGTCTATGATACCTCTGAATCAGAAAACGAAGATGATGAAAAGATACAAGAACCTATTGTTCAGATTAGTGAAACTAAAACAGTATGGAGAGAGAAATTATTTTTCTCTTCTGATGACTTTAGATTAAAAGGTAATATAGAATATGTTTTTTAATTCTATTTAACAATGTAAACTCACTACATTTATTTTATTGTTTCATTGAAAAGTTACATCAGTTGTTGCAAAGTGGGACAGTTTCCAACAGTCAATGAAATGGTTGGGGGTTCAATCGCCACTCAGAGGATTGAAGTAATTTCATTACCTTACTATGGTTAGACAAAGTATGCCCGAGAATTCTGTCACCCAATTATACACTGTGAAAAGTCTCTTGACATTAGGTTATCTCTGCTTACTTTGATAATAAAGCATGAAACAAAAATAGACATATACATATTAATATATCAGAGCAATATCATAATTTTATTAAATTGTTTTAAAATATTTCTCTTAAATATCAAAATTACACAATGTATGGCATATTATTGTATATTTATATTTGTTTACAGATGCATTACTTTTCTTTAGTAAGAAAGATGAAAATGAAAGAAATAAGGATAGGAGAGAACTAAAGTCACTTATGAAGAAGAGGATATACAATAAGGAAAGAAAGAACACAATGTTCCAAAAGAAGATAGGCGGTAGAAAGAAGATGATGAAGAAAAAATTTAACAAGAATAAATAAATATACATGAATAAAAAATCTATAATATTTTGAAGCTATTTTGTTTATTATTAAAACTATAACACTATTAACTAGTGCATAAATTATCTTCTATTCCAAGTAGGCTTCTTTCTGGCACCAGGTTGACCAGGCTTCTTACGCTCACGTCTTCTGTGATCTCTCGTCAGTAGACCAGCGACTTGCATCGCTTCAAGCATGCTTTTATCAATGAAGCTGCGTAAACCCCATGCTATTCCCCATCTTATGGCTCCAGCCTGGCCAGACGGTCCTCCACCTTCTATGTTACATACTACATCAACTTTGTTTTCCATACCAGTAAATATCAGAGGAAATATAACCTGTTCACGAGATTGTACATCTTCAAAATATGTTATGTCCTTTCCATTTACAGTAATTTTTCCTGTGCCAGGAGATAAGATAGTCACATCCCCTCTAGCTTTCTTTCTCAAACACTCATAGGTAGTGACAAAGGCACGGCCATTTTCGTCATAATTGGGTTTTGGAATTTCTAATGCAAATTTTTGGGTGGATAATGGCTTTCTGTACTTTTCAATGAACTCTTTGCATTTGTAAGAGTATGGTAGACCAACAAGCCTATCCATCACTAATTTAAAATTATCATATTCCAATTCATTAATATTTTCTACTAATAATTGCTCAAGTTCCTCTTTTGTTACCCAAACAGATGAATCTAGTTCTAATTTTTCATTAGAATTTGGTGCTTCTTTCTTCCTTATAACTTTGTCTTCATAATTATATAAAGTTTGAATATTATCTGATGCATCATACAAAAGTTTAAAGAAATTAGGTTTTCCTGTGTAGAATAAAAAGTGATGAGGTCTACCAGCTTCATCAAATTCAGCCGCTTTACGTGCGGGAAAAACTTCTTCAGGTGGTTTCATTAGAGGTCTGGCAGCTGGGTCATAAATACCACTAGGAAAAAGATACTCAATAGCACGATCAACATCTTTTTGTGTAAATGTTTCTGGATCCTCTCCCATAATATTAGCAAGATGCCTTTTACCAATATTATATTCAAATTGTTGCTTTTTCATAAATTCATCGTGTTCCTTAGCTCTTTCCAGATAAGCTTTCATAGCCTTACTTATTTTCTTCTTTTTACTTAAAGTCTCCCAATCAGTAAAATTATTATACACGCTTTCATTCGGTGTTTTCGAATTTGTACTATATTTGTAGGTATTATTAAATATAGGACAAAAACGACTGGAGACAGGCAAAGCCTGTTTAATAGTGTATTTTATAACAAGTGACATTTTGTTATAATATATAAACATTATCAACTAATTAAACATAGTTCTTTGTAGAATCAAAATAAATCGTATTATAAAACATTTAATCTGGGCTATATAACCTCACTTTTAGTTTTATTATTTTTTTGAGAACTGACAGCTTCCCACAGGCAATAATAAACTAGACCACAGAACATATTTACACAAGAGAACCATGAAAATTTTAATTAATGTGTGAGATTGTTCTTTCTTTAGCTGGGTTGACAGAGGGACTCTAATGTTAAGGCACTCCATTAGCCATTAAGACACTTCAGTTTCCCATGTTCCGCCAAATTCTGGTTTCCGAATCTTTAACAATACTTTTATAAATTTTCAATCATTATTTTCAGTTTCTTTTTCGGAAATACCTACCTCGTTTATTACACTAGTTCTAACTAGACATTTATTATCTCTTTCGGGATTCAATTTAATGTTTATCAATTTGAAGGTCATGGTAGGGCTATTATAATACATTTTATTAGACCGATTTGCTGCAGTCTGATATACCCAAAAATTGTTATGATATGATATGTTTGTTGTATACACGAGGAGATGAGGAAAGACGAGGAGAGGACGAAATCTTAGCCTTCACAAAGTCCATTAAATGAATAAATTAATATAAAATAATTAAAATAAAACAATAGTTTTCATAAAAGATTTTATTACATTTGTTACTATTAACCACAAAAATAAGAAAATCGATTACTATTATTATATCGGGGCATATTACCAAACAATGTATCAGAAAACATTAAATATGACTACAAAAGTTACATATAGACAGATTAGCATAAAGCAAATGCTTTGTTGTATATTACAAAAAATAGGATTTACTTCAAAATTTAGAATATTATGGGTATTTGGAAAAAAAAGTTTGTGCATACTTTATAAGAATCGCCTACACAAGGACTAATACATCAGCTCTGTTCTGTTATTTGATTATGGCGTTCCGGACGTGCCAGTTGAGCACTTATCACTTTGCCAAAGTTGGGGGTTGTACGTTAAACAAGAGATAATGTTACTAAATAGGAAAATGAATGTAAAATAAAGCGACGAAAACAACTTGAACTTATTTCAAAACATTCTAATTTACTCACACATGTATATTTTACAAGGAATTTATTTATAACATTGTCTTTTGTTTATGTCCAAAAGGTTTAGAAACTGTTGTAAGAACTATTTTATTGTTAACCACACTATTATCAACTTTTTACGAGTACAAAGAACACGAAAAGATGCAAACTATTCACACAGAAGTCAGAACACATAAAAAATATACAGTTCGCGAGGCTTTAGCTCAGCTTTGCATTTGTGGGAATATATCTAAAAGCAAAAAAAAACTTTAAAAATAATGCAATAAGCATATATTCTATAAAAAAAATTCAAACAAAAATATATCAATTCTTATACAGGTGCAATGTCGTTTCGTGGATTGTCTTTGGATCCTTAATAACTACTTCCTCACACACATTTTTCCATTATTGTACAGTGATAGTGCCAATTTTATCTTTTGGCTTTTAATAAATCGAACATAAAATATTAAGAATTAAATATGTGACGGTGTTATCAGTATAAGAGGTGTAGGCCTATCAAGTCGTCAAGTTGATGTCCGACGTCACACCTACATTATATATGAACACTCGACAAAGCAAATGCAAAACTCAGCTTAAACCTCGAGGACTACACTTTATATTTAATAAATATATGTATATAAAAGTTAAAAAATTATAAGGTGGTTTGTCCTTATAACAACTAATAATTTATAACCATTTTCACATTTACATTATTTATTAGGAAGCTATTGAAAACACATTCGGAGCGACAAGATAAACTTTTATACAACTGACAACATTTTCTAATTACATCTCAATCTGCAGAAAACTCTCAGTTATTTATTAATATAGTGATATCCAGATAGTTAAATTATTGTTATTATTATAAAATGCTCTATGAAGTTCAAACAGAATTTATTTTTTAGACCAATATAATTATAATACTATAGTAACATGTGTAACATAAAATTTTATACATTTATAACCATGTACTATACATAGTATAAGAACTTTTAAAAGATTTCAAACTGCAAATAATTAATATTATACGATACGATAAAAAAAGGTAAAACAAGTTTGTTCGTTAAAAGAGTAGTACAAATTATAAAACAGTTGTATACTTAAAATAAATGAATATATATTAAATATATTACAGTAATTATATTTAATGGAATGATTTTTCATAAAATATTAATATAATAAAAGGCTGACTTTGAAGAATAGATTTAGCTTATCTATAATTATTATTATTAATGGTAAAAGTGTAAAATATATATTTTTAAACACTATTAATAAATATAGTGACTGCAAACCAAAGAGGTATTTTGCGATTAACGCAATTAAAATTTGTCAAGTTATATATATATAGATATGCCATATTGTTTAATATATATTTTTTTGCTACGAAACTAACACTGTCACAAAAAAAATTGCACATTCTGATAAAAACTAATATCCCACAATTACTAAAACATACAAAAAATTAAAAAATCGATATCTTTAGATCATTCGATTTACAATATTCCACTAATACTAATAAAACGAGAGATCAATTTAAAAAAAAAAAAACAAAAATGGTAGAACCACAGACTAAAATAAAACGTAGATATGGTAATTTAATATTTTTAAAAATTTTAAAATATGATGTGTAAGGGTCTTATATTTAAATGCTATACATATTTTAGACTAGGAGTAACAAGAGGTTACACACTGTGCTCATTCATAGTGTCTTCGTGTTGTAAGGTGGATGTGGGTTACGTTGGTTCATCTGATGACATTAACGCTTCTGATTGTTCGTCCAGTTCAGATATATTTCTTATTGCTCTGTATTAGAAATTACATATTTTTATATTAAATTTATTTTTATTAGAAAAAATATGTGATAAGATGTATTATGTAGTTTATTTAATTCATGTTCCCACGAAACTATGAAAAGGAAATGAGTATCGAATTCACAACTAGCGCATTAACAGTAATAAGACTGTATCGATGCGGCACGACTATTACAAAACTACTATTAAAGGTCAACAAAAACAAAATAAAAATACTAACGTAAACCCATCAGCAGCCCTCAACCTGGCGTTCACCCAGTCCAGAGGGTTAGGCAGAGGAACTGGCAGCGCGGCCGCCAGCCAGCCTGCGCTCGCTAGCAGCGCCGCCACGAGCCGCGCACCCACCGCCGCCCCACCCCCGCGCCACGCCTCCACGCACGCGCACAGCGGCAACGTCAGAGCCAAAGACAGTGTAGCTGTCTGAGACGACGTCAGCGACCGACCCCTGTGGACACGACAGTGAATATGTCACTGTAGGCCGGTTAAATTTTACGTAACTATGTTTAGTTACTTAAGATTAAATTCTGTGTAACTTAAGGTAAGGTAAAAGAGTAATTAAAATTGAAATTTTGACGTATTAATTCGGACCCCCATCAAGTCGAAGAGTCCCGAATATGATCCGCATGTCCATAATTATACTTAAAATAACTATTAAAAAAACTTACCACAACCACAAACTCTCAATGAGCAGCGGCCCCAGAGCTCCGTCCAATATCAACCAGCTCCACAACCTTGGCGCGGGGAGCTCGAACCGTTCAACGCCAGTCGCAGCCAGCGCCCCGCCCACTGTCCACACTAGAAAACCGCAGGCGCAACCTACTACACCTGGGAGAATAAAAATAAATATTGATTTTAGCTTCACGCTGGGTAGATAAAGGGAATGTAGTGTTAAGACACCCCATTTGTCACTTTCCGCCCAATTTTCCAGTTATCTATATATATAAAAGGACTTGTCCTCACTGACTGAGGTAAGACGCACGCACAGCCGTAACCGCTCATGGTAGAAACGTGAAATTTGGGCAGATGTTTACTTTCGTATTCTGGACATCCACTAAGAAGGGATTTTGAAAAATTTTAACCCTAAAGGGGTGAGATAGAGGTTGAAAGTTTGTATGGAAAAAAATTGAAATCGGCACCTATTTTTATAAAATTTGAAATTTAGATTTTTAAAAGTGTTTAATTGAGCACGTGTTTCATCGTTTTCTAGAACTCTCCCCCTAAGGGTGCAAATAAGGGGTTGAAAGTTTGTATGGAAAAATTCTTAAATCACCACCGATTGTTATAAAATTTGATATTTAGACTCTTAAAAATATTTCATTGAACACATGTTTCATGGGTTATTAGAATTCACCCCTATATACGCAAGCGAAGCTGCGCGCGTCCGCTAGTTCTGTATAAATCCCGGAACTAAACACTGCGTTCTCTTTTCTAACCTTACCGAGAAAATCTATTTATCTTTCTAGTGAGGATCAAACCAACAACTATTGCGTTTACAAACACAATTCCACAGCGGAACTACAGCACCAGAGTTACTGTATCTTTTGTCTTGATATTGGTCTAAAAAAATTATATGATATTTATTTCTTGGCAATTTCAATTTTCTGGCTACTCTCCAGTTTTACTCTTTTATTTGTAACTTTATCACAAAAATTTAAAATAAAAAGAACCTAAGGTATCATGTTACTGGTTTTATTTGAAAATTTTACTCAATTTTAAGTTGAAGAACAATGAATAATTATATATAAAAATAATGTTTTATAAATAATCTTTAGCTTAATAAAATTGCTATTATGCGCACTGTTAGCATGCTACAAATATAAAAAAGTAGTTAAACATTCTTTAAATGTTTATTATAGCAATAAAAAGCATATAAAAAATTGAGAATTACATTACCGTCGTGCAGTGACAAGTATGGGTTCTAAATGTATAGAAAAAAAGATTAAAAAATCAGCTTCACGCTGCGCCCGCACAGAGCAGGGTAGGCAGAGGGAACCTAGTGTTAAGACGTCACAAAAAAATAAAAACCCTTAATAACTGGAAATTGAGAAACTACATTACATGAATATACATTTTACCACTGTTTATGTTTCTTTAAACGTTTTTTTTCTCGTAAGCACCGACGAAAATACTTGAATATAAAAAAAAGAGATTTGAACCTGTACTTACCCACTAGTAAAAATGAGTTAATCCCATCTCCTTTTCTTAATTCTCGGCGGAATAGTAACAGATGTACAGCGTAACATAACGCTGATCCTATTGCAGCCAGGACTGCTATCCAATTGCTTTGATGCCCCTCCGTTATTCCTAGAACAACCTGGAAAATATAAGTACAATATAATATTAGAAATAAATCCGGAAGTATTTGCAAAACGCTATAGCGAAACAGTTTAAACAAATAAATAATAAGTATTTTTTTTATTCTATTTTATTTATAGAAAGCCAACATTGTATATGATATTTTTTTAGCTTCACACTATTTCCTGCACATAGCAAAGTACATGTGAAGTCCACGTGTGGAAGTGAGACACCTCAATACATATCACATACCTACTATCTGTCTCTTTCACACACTTACCAAGCCAGCAGTAGTGAGGAGGACAGCAATACACTTAGAGAGTGAGAAGCGGTCGGTGGGCACTTGTGCGAACAGCGCGCCTAAGGACAGAGTGAACGCGCCCGTCGTCGACGTGTAGAGAGTTGCCGTGCAAGTCGACGAGTGTAGAAGACTGAGACGATATAGGTAGTTTGATATGAACCACTGGAAAAAAATATATTAATAATGTTAGTATTCGTATCCAAAGTTTGCGCTCTTTAGTTTGCCAACAAGCAACTGCCCCAGTTTGACACGAGTACGCTATACAGGGTGGAAGAGGCAGCGCTTCTTTTACTGAAACTGCATATAGGGTAAAATATTTCAAACCCAGAATTAAAAAAAATAATCAAGGTACCTCAATGGTTTGGACGTAGGATTTCTTTTTCATTTCACGATTTTTATCCATACCTGTATTTCGTGTGACGCACACATAAGTGTATGACGTTGCCGCTTTGACAGGTAAGTGTGTGCTTGCCTATGTTATACATTATTATTACAAATGGCGTTTTATTTTAAAACGATAATTTTATTATTTATTTTGTTTGAAAAAAAAACTTTTTCATTTTTGAGAATTTTTTTTTTTTCCGAATTATATTAGGCTTTTATAAAGTAGTTTAAACTGTGGTTTCATTTAAAGTGGCGCTGAAAATTCCACCCTGTATATAAAAGATGTTTCCACTGGGGTAAGACGCACGCACAGCCGTGACCGCTGTGCGTAGAAACGTGAAATTTGGACAGATGTTTAATTTTGTAATGTGGACCCATTAAAGAAGGAATTCTTAAAAATGTGTGAAAGTTTGTATGGATTTTTTTTAAATCGGCGCCGATTTTTATAACATTTTAAAATTCTGAGTCATCAAATATTTAATTGAATAGGTGTTTTTCGGTTTTTTAGAATTCTCCCTCTAAATTGAAAATAATTTCATAAATATTCGTATAGTTTAAGAGGGCGAAGCCGCCCAGGTCGGGTAGTATTAAATAAAAAAGAAACAGGCGAATAGTAATAAAAAAACACCGCGTAAAAGGAAGGAAAACAACAATAGGAAAAATTGTACAATTCAGAATGACGATGATATAATTATAATAATAATTAGATATAATTATTGATATAGCTTAATAGATTACTAAGACAAACATGTTATATATGATATATCTTAAACATATTATTCTTTTAAACGGATTTTTTTTAAATATATTATACTTTAACTATTCATGTATTTACGAAACATTAAAACATAGAAGGCCAGTTGTTGTGGTACAGAGTCACAAAGTGTGACTGTGAACCAATTGGTTTAGGATTCGATCCTCACTCGACGAAATAAAATATTTATTTAAAATTTAGATTTTCATTTCTTCGCTCTGGTGTCGAGGCAAAGGGCGGCGTTGAGTTCCGCCACTCAACATGTAATTTGACGCCTCCAGATTTCGGCGGAAAATGGGCAACGGAGTGTCTTAATACTAGGTTCCTTCTGCCTACCCTGCGGAGTGTGGCATATTATATTTTTTTTTAATTATAAACATAGTACATAAATTCACTTACCGGTATACAAAAAACAAGGGCCAATTTCAAATGTCGTCTCGTGGCGGCGGCTGCGGCTCTTCTCTGGGCGTATTCTGTTGCCCTTATCGAAGCTGACCACGAAAGCCTTGCGAGAAGCGCCTCACCCGCCATTGCCGCTGACATTACACGTACCTGATGTTTATATAGCTATTTTAATATCAAATTAGTTATGCATGTTCCATACCCTACTTTCTGCCGCATTCTGGAGGCATTGCGTGTTGAGTGGCAGAACCGTGTCTTTCAAAAAAAATTCAAAGTATATAATTTAATTAATTAAAAGTGCTTAAAACATGATCAATTTATATTCATGTCAAAATATGAAAAATAAAAAATTGGTCTCAGTTACCATAACTAATTTAGTCTTATCAACTGTTATCATAAACTTTTAATGGCTTTTCAAACAAATGGTAGTATGGGTTGTTAGTTATAAAAATCTTAAAACAAATAATGGTTTACTTATATGTATAATAATAAGAACATAAATTATATATGCATGTTAATTATATATATTTTTTATCTTCACACTGTATCCCATATATAAAAAGGTGTAGCAGGAAATGAATTTTTGTGACATTGTTCATAATTGGCGAAGCATAATTAAAATCATATAACAAATACTGTTTTACCAATAAACAAAAGAAAAAAAAAATGGCTTACCTCAGCAACTTTATTAAAGCGAACAGCTCTAGGTGTTGCATCATCACTGTCTGTAGTTTCACCTGCCCTTACAGGAATAAAAGTTGAGTCTCCCTAAAACAAAATTAAGTAATATGATACAAACTTAATTGAGACAGGAGTGTTTCATTACACTGTGACAACCTTAAAAAAGGAAATAGCAAGATTTATCTTATTGGGGCCTTGTGCTGCAGTGCAGCTTCATAATACAGCTTCTAATAGTACATGTAATAATAAGTTTGTGGGTTTGATTCTCACTCTTTATTTTCATTTTCAAATGTGGTGATGAGTTCTACCACTCAACATGCAATTTCACACAAATGATCAGAAAGTGAGCAACGGGCAGTTTTAAAAGAAGATTCTCTTTACCTATTCTATTTTATTCAGGATTCAGAGTGAAAACAATATATTGTATAATTAAATAAGAAAGTTGTCCGTACCAAACTGCTATTAGCTTCTGTGTAGAAATTCTCATCATCTGTTTCTGTAGTTGG
>HE671409.1:35946-46716 GCA_000313835.2 Heliconius melpomene melpomene | reverse complement strand
CACAGCGGCAACGTCAGAGCCAAAGACAGTGTAGCTGTCTGAGACGACGTCAGCGACCGACCCCTGTGGACACGACAGTGAATATGTCACTGTAGGCCGGTTAAATTTTACGTAACTATGTTTAGTTACTTAAGATTAAATTCTGTGTAACTTAAGGTAAGGTAAAAGAGTAATTAAAATTGAAATTTTGACGTATTAATTCGGATCCCCATCAAGTCGAAGAGTCCCGAATATGATCCGCATGTCCATAATTATACTTAAAAGAACTATTAAAAAAAACTTACCACAACCACAAACTCTCAATGAGCAGCGGCCCCAGAGCTCCGTCCAATATCAACCAGCTCCACAACCTCGGCGCGGGGAGCTCAAACCGTTCAACGCCAGTCGCAGCCAGCGCCCCGCCCATTGTCCACGCTAGAAAACCGCATGCGCAACCTACTACACCTGGGAGAATAAAAATAAATATTGATTTTAGCTTCACGCTGGGTAGATAAAGGGAATGTAGTGTTAAGACACCCCGTTTGTCACTTTCCGCCCAATTTTCTAGTTATTCTGTATAAATCCCGGAACTAAACACTGCGTTCTCTTTTCTAACCTTACCGAGAAAATCTATTTATCTTTTTAGTGAGGATCAAACCAACAACTATTGCGTTTACAAACACAATTCCACAGCGGAACTACAGCACCAGAGTTACTGTATCTTTTGTCTTGATATTGGTCTAAAAAATTATATGATATTTATTTGTTGGCAATTTCAATTTTATGGCTACTCTCCAGTTTTACTCTTTTATTTGTGACTTTATCACAAAAAATTAAAATAAAAAGAACCTAAGGTATCATGTTACTGGTTTTATTTGAAAATTTTACTCAATTTTTAAGTTGAAGAACAATGAATAATTATATATAAAAATAATGTTTTATAAATAATCTTTAGCTTAATAAAATTGCTATAATGCGCACTGTTAGCATGCTACAAATATAAAAAAGTAGTTAAACAATCTTTAAATGTTTATTATAGCAATAAAAAGCATATAAAAAATTGAGAATAACATTACTGTCGTGCAGTGACAAGTATGGGTTCTAAATGTATAGAAAAAAAGATTAAAAAATCAGCTGTGTCCCGCACAGAGCAGGGTAGGCAGAGGGAACCTAGTGTTAAGACGTCACAAAAAAATAAAAACCCTTAATAACTGGAAATTGAGAAACTACATTACATGAATATACATTTTACCACTGTTTGTTTCTTTAAACGTTTTTTTTCTCGTAAGCACCGACGAAAATACTTGAATATAAAAAAAAGAGATTTGAACCTGTACTTACCCACTAGTAAAAATGAGTTAATTCCATCTCCTTTCCTTAATTCTCGGCGGAATAGTAACAGATGTACAGCGTAACATAACGCTGATCCTATTGCAGCCAGGACTGCTATCCAATTGCTTTGATGGCCCTCCGTTATTCCTAGAACAACCTGGAAAATATAAGTACAATATAATATTAGAAACAAATCCGGAAGTATTTTCAAAACGCTATAGCGAAACAGTTTAAAAAAATAAATAATAAGTATTTTTTTTATTCTATTTTATTTATAGGAAGCCAACATTGTATATGATATTTTCACTATTTCCTGCACATAGCAAAGTACATGTGAGGTCCATGTGTGGAAGTGAGACACCTCAATACATATCACATACCTACTATCTGTCTCTTTCACACACTTACCAAGCCAGCAGTAGTGAGGAGGACAGCAATACACTTAGAGAGTGAGAAGCGGTCGGTGGGCACTTGTGCGAACAGCGCGCCTAAGGACAGAGTGAACGCGCCCGTCGTCGACGTGTAGAGAGTTGCTGTGCAAGTCGACGAGTGTAGGAGACTGAGACGATATAGGTAGTTTGATATGAACCACTGAAAAATATATATAAATAATGTTAGTATTCGTATCCAAAGTTTGCGCTCTTTAGTTTGCCAACAAGCAACTGCCCCCGTTTGCCACGAGTACGCTATATATAAAAGAAGATGTTTCCACTGGGGTAAGACGCATGCACATCCGTGACCGCTGTGCGTAGAAACGTCAAATTTGGACAGATGTTTAGTTTTGTAATGTGGACACCCATTAAGAAGGAATTTTTAAAAATGTGTGAAAGTTTGTATGGATTTTTTTTAATTCGGCGCCCATTTTTATAAAATATGAAATTCTGACTTATAAAAATATTTAAGTGAACACGTGTTTTTCGGTTTTTTACAATTCTCCCCCTAAATTGAAAACAATCTCATAAATTTTCGTATAGTTCAAGCGGGCGAAGCCGCCCAGGTCGGCTAGTATTAAATAAAAAAGAAACAGGCGAATCGTAATAAAAACACACCGCATAAAAGGAAGGAAAACAACAATAGGAAAAATTGTACAATTCAGAATGACGAGTTCATATAATTATAATAATAATTAGATATAATTAATGATATGGCTTAATAGATTACTAAGACAAACATGTTATCTATATATATATCTCTCATCACGAAATCGCAGAAACTACATGTGCTAGGAATCTGATATTTTGCATAGGAGTTACTTATAGGACGTAGGTGCTTGCTAAGACGGGAATTTGCAATATTCGCCTTCTAAGGGGTTGTTTTTGAGGTCGAAAGTTTGTATGAAACTTCGTTACTACAAATGCTAGGAGTCTCAAATTTTGCATAGACGTCACTAGGACGTAGTCATGGAGACAGAAATTAATAACAACATAGTTCACGCGGGTGAAACCGCGAGCGGGCCGCTAGTATATGATATATCTTAAACATATTATTCTTTTTTTTTATATATATATTATACTTTAACTATTCATGTATTTACGAAACATTAAAACATAGAAGGCCAGTTGTGGTACAGAGTCACAAAGTGACTGTGAACCAATTGGTTTAGGATTCGATCCTCACTCGACGAAATAAAATATTTATTTAAAATTTATATTTTAATTTCTTCGCTCTGGTGTCGAGGCAAAGGGCGGCGTTGAGTTCTGCCACTCAACACACAATGCCTCCAGATTTCGGCGGAAAATGGGCAACGGAGTGTCTCAATACTAGGTTCCCTCTGCCTACCCTGATGAGTGTGGTATATTATATATTTTTTAAATTATAAACATAGTACATAAATTCACTTACCGGTATACAAAAAACGAGGGCCAATTTCAAATGTCGCCTCGTGGCGGCGGCTGCGGCTCTTCTCTGGGCGTATTCTGTTGCCCTTATTGAAGCTGACCACGAAAGCCTTGCGAGAAGCGCCTCACCCGCCATTGCCGCTGACATTACACGTACCTGATGTTTATATAGCTATTTTTATATCAAATAAGTTATGCATGTTCCATTCCCTACTTTCTGCCGCATTCTGGAGGCATTGCGTGTTGAGTAGCAGAACCGTGTCTTCCAAAAAAGGCGAAAAATTCAAAATATACAATTTAATTAATTAAAAGTGCTTAAAACATGATCAATTTATATTCATGTCAAAATTTGAAAAATAAAAAATTAGTCTCAGTTACCATAACTAATTTATTCTTATCAACTGTTATCATAAACTTTTAATGGCTTTTCAAACAAATGGTAGTATGGGTTGTTAGTTATAAAAATCTTAAAACAAATAATGGTTTACTTATATGTATAATAATAAGAACATAAATTATATATGCATGTTAATTATATATATTTTTTATCTTCACACTGCATCCCATATATAAAAAAGTATAGAAGGAAATTAGTTTTTGTGACATTGTTTATACTTGGCAAAAGATAATTAAAATGATATAATAAATACAGTTTTATCAATAAAATTTAAATTCGTAAATTTGAAAAAAAAATATGGCTTACCTCAGCAACTTTATTAAAGCGAACAGCTCTAGGTGTTGCATCATCACTGTCTGTAGTTTCACCTGCCCTTACAGGTATAAAAGTTGAGTCTCCCTAAAACAAAGTTAAGTAATATGATACAAACTTAACTGAGACAGGAGTGTCTCATTGCACTATGACAACCTTAAAAAAGGAAATAGCAAGATTTATCTTATCGGGGCCTTGTGCTGCAGTGCAGCTTCATAATACAGCTTCTAATAGTACTGTACTGCTACTGTAATAATAAGTTTGTGGGTTTGATTCTCACTCTTTATTTTCATTTTCAAATGTGGTGATGAGTTCTACCACTCAACAGCAATTTCTCACAAATGATCAGAAAGTGAGCAACGGGCAGTTTTAAAAGAAGATTCTCTTTACCTATCCTATTTTATTCAGGATTCAGAGTGAAAACAATATATTGTATAATTAAATAAGAAAATTGTCCGTACCAAACTGCTATTAGCTTCTGTGTAGAAATTCTCATCATCTGTTTCTGTAGTTGGTTCTAACAGTTGCTGCAATAAAAGAGAATACTTAACAGTTATCTACCACAATTTATAATATAATTATTAGAATTGAACATGACTAAAATATAACCAGTTTACATAGTAATTTATAATATATAAAGGAATAAAATTATCAAAATGTCTTACTGTGTAATCGGCTGGCTGGCAGGGATCTCTTGTTGGTGGAGTGAAACATAATACTAATAAATATATGAACAATAAGGAACTCCTTACATATGTCACTAGAAAAGGCTTTTCCAGCTTTTTTTCTTTGTATATATACTGAAAATAATATTTTTTATTTAATATAAGATTTTTTGAATGTGTACATTTCCAAAACAGGCTTTTAAAATTAGACGTACCATAGTCAGCTCAGATGATACCACCCATAGCAGGCTAACGAGAAATAGTATAAACAGTCCAAAGGCAAATTTTCTTTTACTAAAAGTTTGTACATCATCCTTATTATTTTTGTTGTTTGGTGTTACACGAAAATAATTATGGCATAAAGTCAACATGAAGGCTAAGTACTATTTATTATTTAGTTAAACTTATAACCAGATTATGGCTTATTTGAGTCCATTAAGTATAATCTAAGATTGTTTATCGTGTAATGGATACGATAGTTTTCATTATTCATCTATATATCTGCTGTATTCACTATATATATAAAACACTATGGTTTCCTAACTATTTAGAAGTATATTTTTTATTTAGACTTAATTGTTAAATGTACATATAATCAAACATTCAGTTTAATCTTAACTTTTAGTAATTTGTTTTATTTTATGGATTCTCGAGTTAAAATATCACCGAACAAAAATTCAATAGCCTTGACACTGTCAATATTTTATAATTTAAATGTCAATTGTTGACACTTGACACTAACGTCACAAGCAAAATTTGTTTATGTAACAGATTAGAAAATTGATGAAATAGATTAAGGTTGGACTACAGTAAAGCTTAGAATACATTATGTTATGGTATATTACGATACAGTATATCAAGATATAAGGGTGTATTATTGAACATATTCACATCTTTAAGTATTTTTTAAATAAAGCAATCTATTTATAAGAACAATATTAATATAGATTACATAAAATCATTGTACGATAAAAATGAATAGCTTAAATAAAACTGATACAAACTTAGTAACGGTATAATTTTTATTTGTTATAAATATTTAACTAAAAAATAAATAAACAGTTCTAAGGGTAAATGTTTTCTGTGATTTTTTAATTGTTATTTTTTACTTACCAAGTACCAACTGTCATTTGCTAAATTATAATTATATGCCGTGCCGTTGTATGACTGACATTGACATAACACTGTACTGTAGTATTTATTGTGTAATGTGTATGCCTATGATAGTTATTGTAAATAACCAATTTATATAAAAACTACAATTTTACCAAAATTCTACAATAACTGTCATAAATTATGGATGTAGTAAAATATGTAGGAAAATATCTTGATACACCAGTTGGCAGTTTGTGCTACAATACCGATAAGGTGTAGTATTAAGTATATTTTCAAATCACATTTGACACTGAAGGAAATACAATGAAAATCTTCAAGAAATATGTATTAAAATATACAATTGTTTTAGGTACTGACCACCGTTTTAGATAAAGAAAATGTGGAAGGACTCGCTACTATTGTTCTTCGATTAGCAGAAAAAAGTGGTACTGTTATGACTAAGGAACAAATTCTGCTAAGCTATCAATGGTTAGAGCATATAACTATGTACGGCAACCAAACTCATTCAAATCCAGCCTTTGCTAAGAATTTCTTACAGGTAAATCTATAATATATATCTCTAATTTTGAAGAACTATGTACATAACTTTTTATCAATTGTAAATCTAAAATACTTGCATTTTTTTAAAATTAAATTCTTAAAACCTTTTCAGGGGCTTGATAGAGCTTTAGAGAGAAATACCTACTTAACTGGTTATTATTTAACTGTAACTGATATAGCTGCTTACCATACAGTTTATCCATTAATTGTGAGTATTATCATTTCAATTATAACAAAATTAATTCAATGACAATTATTTATAACTTTGCCCTTTCTATATTTTTTTTCAGGAGCGACTTACAATCTCAGAGCAGGAATCTTTAATAAATGTATGTAGATGGTTTAAACATATTCAAGCACAACCTGGAGCATGTGGTAATCGAAAACCATTACCGTTGAATACTTTGACTTTGATTTTATTAGCTCCTGCAGTCCATTAAACTACCATAAGACAATTGCATATTATTTGAGATGTAATACTTTCTTAATTTTTATACTGCTGTATAAAATTTTCAATTATATTTTTAATTTATGATTTACATTGTGGAGTTTATTTTCATTATCCATAAAATTTTAATGCTCTCTTGACTGGTGATATTTTATGTGCTTTTTTAGAAACATGATAAAAAAGTTGCTAAGGATAATATATTTGGCATTTACTCTTTTTATATGTGTAAGTATCAAGATATTGATTATAATTGAAATATTATCACTCAAAATACATATTTGTTGGTCGCTAATTAGTTGAAATTACAGAACTCCAAATCAATGGAACTATGGAAAAAAGAACCATTGCCTCCACAATTACTCCCACATGATTTGAAAAATGCTCCATTAGACAAACCATTTATTTACTTTCCTCAACCATTTTCATTCCCGAAATACCCAGTTATTGTATATATGTGATATTTTTAATTTAAATATCTCTATTTCTAATATTAAACCTGTAATTTAAGTTCTACATAAAGTAATCTATTAAAGCATTATAATGTATTTAATGAATAGAAGTCAAGACTCATCAAGATGAGAAATCAGGCTCTGTATATTATAAATTTCATTGGTGTTTGTACTATTTACTACAATGACGGCCCCAATGTCGAGGAAAAGCACCGCATTGAGTCCGCCACTGAACAGACTGCCCCTAGAAATCGGCAGAAAGTGGGGAATGAGTGTTTGTTTTAACATTAGGTACCCTCTGCCAACCATGATGTGTGCGGCATATATTATCTAAAATACGTAAATTCTGTTTTATATAAACAAAATCATTTGATGTGAAATAAATGAATCCTGTATTGTATACATATAGTAATTTTGAAATGTGTTTTTATGGATTTATTATTTGCATTTTATTTGTTTCGTAATACACCATAAATCTTTTTGCATCAAATATTGCATAATACTATGTAACAACATCATTCATTTTCTGCTTGAAGAATTAAGTACAGTAATTATTTTGTCTCTGTTTTCCGTTACGATTAAATCTAGTACATTATTTTTTAAAGAGTTTAATTAAGTATATACAGTATGGAACAGGGAACAGCATATAGGGTAAAATAGGAACAGGAGTTCCTCTTTATTGCCGTTCGTTCTTGGATTCGTTCTATCGTTAAATTACAAGTCTAAACTTGTAATCATTTTTTTATAAATCAGCTTCATGCTGTATCCCGCAACCAGCAGGGTAGGAAGAGGGAACCTAGTGTTAAGACACTCCGTTCCCCACTTCTGCCTAATTCTGGAGGCATTGCGTGTTGAATGGCAGAACTCAACGCCGCTCTTTGCCTCGACACCAGAGCGAAGAAATGGAAACATATACGTATCTATTTTTATAGTGAATATAAAAAACAAATTAAAAATGTTTTTAGTCACAAACTTTATTGTGTTTTGCTTTAACACTTATACACTATAGAATAAAATATTTCATAACAATGCCTCGTAGTTATATAGCCATGCTTAACAATTTTAATTAAAATTTAAGGAGCCTGGGTCTGGTTTATTTTCCTATTGGAGAATCTAAGCATTAGACAACGCTCGAGCTTGTTTGAATACGAACATCCATTGTCTTCCGATTCTGTTGAAAAATATACTATTGTTATATAAATAAAGACATACTTATTAGTTTTATTATATAATTATTATGTATATTATAATTATTATTGTTAATTAAATCATATGCTGCACTTGCACCATGATAACCACTAATTATTATTGAGTGGTATACCTACTTGGACATATTTCATGAATTAATAATAAATTATAATATTATATTGGAAATTTGTATGCAAATTAATTATTATACCTTTGTGGTCAGATAAGTTGGAGGTAATACCAGTGCTTTAACTTTCAAATGACTTGCATACTAAGTACTTATTTGTGTACTGCAATAAATATTTTTTGATTAAAAAAACCGACTTTAACCGTATTCTATAATCAAAACCTAACCAAACTTCGTTAATCTATCCTTGAAGTGTATCCTTTCCAATAAAAAAATAAAAAAGAAATAAATAAATAAAAAAGAATCATCGAAATCGGTTGAGGAGATTGAGTTTTTCGTCTATTTGTCGCGCACATGCTTAATGTAAATTTAAGATGTAAGTACTTATGTGATTTTCACGTTGTCAGAAATGGGCCAAATTAAGATGGGTCCACACAGAAAGTACCAGCTTTTACATAAAAAAAGAATCATCAAAATCGATTCTCCCAGTCAAAAGTTATGAGGTAACAAACATAAGAAAATACAGTCGAGTTGAGAGGGACTATCAATCCTTTTACAGAAGTCAGTTAAAAAAAAATAAAGTCTTTAAATTTATCAATTCGACCCTCAAACCTCCTTTTTGAAGTCGGTTAAAAAATGTAATTTAAATTGAATTGAACTGATCTAATCATAGAAGACTTAACTATAATTATAATTATTTATTTCTTAAATAGGTAATAATTTTAAATAACAGGGAAAAATATGGTTTTGTGGAATGTCTTGTGGGAATATTTTCAACAATGATCATAATTGCAGTTTGAGTACCTATTTACGTAAGAGAATTGATACCTCCTTGTCCTTAGAATAAATGATATTCTTTATTACATAACATTTGTTAATGTCGTCAGAGCGTTATAATTTTTTTTTTATGAATAATGATCTCACGTGATCATCTATGCTAAGGGAATAACCATTTTTAATGGTGTTTTTACCATGAATAAAATACCATGTTTTTTTACTCTTGTACTATGTTTAATTTAATTATAAAAGTTCCTGAGATCAATCAAACAAAATCTTCGCCTATTTGAATATTAGTCTAGATTTAATTGTTGCTTTTTACATCTTTCTCTTATTTTAGCAAAATGCTTATTGATGTTTATAAAAATAAGATTCTAAAGGTATAATATAAATTGTCATAATCCTAGGGTTTTGCAATGAAAATTTTATATTAGTTCCTTACTATAATTATTATAAATTAAAACCACCAGAATACCTGATTGTAGTTCCTGAAAGCACGCCCTTAACTGATCCCTAAGCAATACTCTTGACTGTTGGGATGCTAGGGTGCTTTGTACTTTATTCCACATCTCCGCCTCACGGGGGATTCCCTGCGAATCCACCTACGGAAAACACATATGGCCGTGACTAATATGATGGGCAATTATTTACTAATCACTCGTGTGGAATTATTTCTTACCACTTGCAAATTGGCGAAAACACACTGGCTGAGGCACTGTAAAAAACAAAAAAATAACTAATTTTTGCAAGGAGTTTTTAAATTATGTTCATTACACGTTTAATCCTCATTAAGTATCCAATATATATGTTAATGATATTTAAGATAAGGATTAAAATTTTATATGAATTTCGTACTGTTTTAGAACTTGGAAATAGGTACTTGGATGTCTATATGCATATATTATTTCTGCATAACATTTATTCACGTATACCAATTAAGTAAGTATATGCTATAAGTACATTTTTTCCCGCATAACAAGACAAACAGAGAGATTCATATTAGCTTAAAAAATTGAAACAAAAAAATTTAGGTATTTATTTTAAAAAAAATACATATTTTTTTAAAATAAATATCTACATTCCGTGTTGAGTGATAACCATCGCACTTACAGTTTGTCTTCTTACATTGTTTTTAGTTGGACAAATAACCTCATTAATGTTTAGCTTAGCGCTGTATCTCCTACATAGCAGGATAGGAAAAAGTAATATAGTAAGAATAGCGTGTTCAGTGGCGGAAAAAATGAAACCATAAATTTAAATAAATATTTAATTTTTTAGAATGGGGATCGAACCAACAACGAGTCGTCACTTCAGTCACTTGTGATTCTGCGCTACGACTCGCCTCAACTATTATAGAATAGATTTTTTTATTATTTCTATATGAGTTACCTGGTCATTATCATCTTTACTTAAAAGCGGTTCATTTCTTCTGATTCTCTTGTTGCTTTCACTCACATATTTTTTATTTGCATTATTCAAGGCAGGTTTTGGGACACTGTTAATAAACTTTTCGCCCCCATCACCAGATTTGTACCCCAAATAATCGTAATCTGTATCATTTAAAATAGATATTTGGTTCTGAAAGCTATCATTGCGTCTCAC
>HE671409.1:10753-35846 GCA_000313835.2 Heliconius melpomene melpomene | reverse complement strand
CAAGCGAGTCCGCCGCGCCCGCCTGCCTTACACGCATCGGTGGTTCAGTGGTAGAATGCTCGCCTGCCACGCGGGCAGCCCGGGTTCAATTCCCCGGCCGATGCATTCTATTTAATTTTCGTCACAGGCAGCCACGTAGTGCTTGCTTTTCATCAGGGACAGAATACCCTCTTCAGCATTAACCCTGCCTGTCTTTACAGCAACGAAGATTTAGATGCGTTTGCACGTATTGGATAATTCGAGTTGAATGTATTATTTAATGTCATTTAACTATCTAAAAATTGTAATTTAAATATATTTTAATAAGTACTTGAAAGGATTAGTAGCACAGATTTAAAATTACGGTACCTACTAAAAAATCCTTGCTGTATAAAACAATTGGAAGATCCTTATTGAAACTACGAAAATGCGGGTTGCATTAGGGTTTAATTAATTTTCACATTATCTTAAGTGCTTTGCAAACATACATTATATGAATAATCCAGTAGTAAAAGCGGGCGAAGCCGCAATAGGGTCGCTAGTTTATTATAAATTTCTAACGTCATTTTATAAAATACCATTTGGAAGTTTTTTTAAATATTTTTTTTGCTGAAATCTTTATTTATACAAGTAATCACCGTACAACGAACAAAAGTAAAATTTATTAAAAACTACCCCTTGTTAGCACCGACTCTAAAAGTTTTTCCAAACATTTTAAATAGTAAATAGATATACAGGTATCAATAATGTCATTTTTTATTTATCGATTTTATTTATTTTGAAGAAATTAAAATATTATTTTCTACAATATGTTTTTTGTTCAACTTGGTTCCTCTACACCTGTGCAATGGTATTATAATATTTTTATTTATTTATTTAATTAAATAGCCCGATATCATACTTGGTCTTGCCATAAATATTGTTTTTTTTAGAATGAAGTGTCTTAAAACTTATTTTTGTGCGTTTACATTGCAAACGCTAACTAAACCTTGCGAGATTGGTCAAAATATTGTACTAAGAAATTGTAAATAATAAAAAGTCTATCTAAGGCCTATAAAATATAAATAGCTTAGATGTTGGACTTAGTTGGACTTCCTATTAAACTAGGTTTTCAGTCTTTCGTTTTTAAATTAATAAATTTTAGTGCCTTTATAGTATTTAAACTCCTTTTTAAATGCCTGGTTGTAATATTAAAGTGGCTATTGTAAATAAAGATAAATAGGATTTTTGCATTTTGGATAAGTTGATGAAGTTTTTGAATAATATAATATATTTGTATACTGAGGGTGTTTTTTAGAATAGCTTAATCTTAAAATGAGTGATTTTTAAAAATAAAATTATTCAATCCATTTTAGTAGTTCATTTTAATGTTGACCTTGGTTTTTTTAGCATATATTATCTATAGGGACATTTGATATTTTATTAGTACCTAATTGTTTACATAAGGTCTCTACCAAATTTGAGCATTACTTTTATAGACAATTTGACTATTACTTTTATAGCTAATTTGACCGTACTATTATCATTGTGTTCCTTCTTTTGGTAAATGGAAAAAGGTACTTTCTGTTAACCTAACCTTATATTTTTGAAAGAGATATGCTGATTATGACTTTTGGCCAACTTACTTAATTAATAGTCGGACTTAAAGAGTTTCAGGAACCCTATCGCTGTGTTTTGCCTTGTTGTGCCAGGAAGCATTATTTAAGACACAATCTAGATTTTTAAAAATAAAAGCAGTTTTTCGTGTAATAGCCGACTACGACAACGACATCGGCTGAAGTAAATAATCGATTTCTCGGGTTAGTTGATACATCTCTAAATTTTTATACTTATATTTTGAAAATGCAATATTTATACAGTGGATTTAATAATGGACCACAAAATTCTTGATTATAAAATATATATGTAGATTTTCTTCTATCTTCTTTTTATGCTTATTAAAATTATAACCAATAAAACTAAATTAATAATTTCATAAATCATAATATATTAATAGCAATTAAAAATTAGATTTAAAGGATAATCTATAATTTTCCTTAAAAATATTAGACAGATTTATTTTTGCTGTAAACATGACGTAGGTCGAGGCACGTCCTGGTGTTGTTTTTATATGGCGAGATAACCGAAGCTTTGATTGTTGGCCAAAGAGTTTTGAGGCACTCCATCACGTCTCATAAGATTGCGAGGCTAAATCAAGTTATCTGAAAATAAAATATTTTGAAGTACTTATATTATAACGAATATATCTTTTCGTTGCTCTAAAATCATATTTTTAAAGCTTATTAAAAACTTTGTAGCGTAAAAACATACGCATTAAAAATGTAATGTACTGAACGGATTTAGATGACGCCTTTCAATAATATAGCTGATATACTAGAATGACACAGGCTTCACACAGATTACAATTTACATAAAGATTTGTATAATATGATTACAATTTAAACATAAGGTCACGCGGACGAAAAATATAACATTTAAAGAGATTTTTTAGTTTCATTTTTTATTTTAGATTGACTGTTGTTTTCTTTTTAGGTTATGCAATATTACTACAATATTGCGCTCGGATTTTTTATACACTGGCGGCCCGCTCGCGGTTTCACCCGCGTGAACTATGTTATTATTAATTTCTGTTTCCATGACTACGTCCTAGTGACGTCTATGCAAAATTTGAGACTCCTAGCATTTGTAGTAACGAAGTTTCATACAAACTTTCGACTCAAAAAACAACCCCTTAGAAGTCGAATATTGCAAATTCCCGTCTTGGCGAGCACCTACGTCCTATAAGTAACTCCTATGCAAAATTTGAGATTCCTAGCCCATGTAGTTTCTGAGATTTCGTGATGAGTGAGTGACCTTTCGATTTTATATATATTTTATTAAATTACGCAAGTTTTGTTCACGTAATTTAAAAGCTCATTGTAAGCATCGTAGCAGGTATAAGTAATTTAATTACATGCCGCACACGGCAGGGTAAGTAGAACCTATCATCATTTTCCACCCAATCCTGCAGGCTTTACGTGTTGAGTGGAGGAAGTCAACGCCGCGCTATGTCTCGACACCAGAGCGAAAGGATTAAAATATAAATTTAAATAAATCCATTTCCTCAAATGGGGATTGAACTTACAACCAGTCGCGTTTACAGTCACATTTTGTACAAAATGCATACTTATATGCAATTTTAATCAATATTAATATCTTACTTAAAATGTGTATCTTCTAAAACACCACAATCATTACTAAATCGCTCAAAATGAAAGATATCAATAATTTTGATAGAAGGCGTGTGATAATACTTACGTGAATCTAAATGTGGCCGCTCTGTGCCTTGAAACTCCTGTCTTAACTATATTAAATTCAACATTAACTGGTTAAAACAAACAAAACAGGATAACAAAATTTAAGTAAATATAAAAATAATTGGATTGTTTTTGTGAAATTAACCCCACATTGGTGGCAAATCGCCCCAACCATCGTCTTCGCTTACATCATGAGGAACTGTTTGATTATTATTTTTCGTCGCAGCTAAAATAATATAGAATAGAGATAAGACTACGCGAACCTGAAAAAAAATAGATATAAAAGATATGAAGATAAAGATTTAAAAAAATTAACAAAAAATAAAAGTATATAAAGTGTATTTTATATTTTTTTACAAATAAATTTAAAATATCTTGCTCACATAATATGCACCATCCATGGTGTCGCTTTCTTAAACCTTTTATTTAGTTTAATAACAATTCAGAACTTGTTTCGATATGTTTATAAACGTTCGAAATTCGATTTGGTTATAAATTATATAATATATTCATTTCTACTAATTGCTATAATAATTTATTTAACAATGTTAGATAAGGAAACTTGAACATTATATTGAAAAAAATAATAGGTACTTACATATAATTCTAATGTTAAACTATAATATTAATTAAATATTAGCATTATTCGCCCATAATAAGTAGATATTTATTAGAAGTCTGTATCGGTATTTTATAAAAGAATATTATTTAGTAGATGATGTAGAAGAACTATATTCTTTATTTTATTTTATCAAAATTGTAATTATATAAGTAATCATCACTGCTGTTTATTGAATAGTAAATAATTCATAACTAAATTACAGTTAAATCTTTTATTTATTTATTTTATTCGCTTCGTTTCTTGTTAGTGCATGTTACTTTTAATCAAAGTCATCTCAATGTGAAACCTATGATGCATCTATTAATCGATACAAGTATATAATTATATAAGTATTAAAGAATTTATTGAAATATATTCTTATATAATATCTTTGGATTGAAATGAGGCAAAGAAAAAATAAAAACAACATTGAGGTGTTTACTGTTTTATTAAAAAAATCGAATATCTTTCATCCTCTATGCCATAAATGATGTCCATAAATACGAGTGCGATGGTATTTTTTACCAAAATGTTTCCACCACTTCGATTCTGCCGCCATCATTGTTTCAGCGTTAGTTTCGACTTCTCTTTTTTTTGGGGTCTCTTTAATAAAAATACCTGAACCTGCCAGTCCTGATACGTAAACTAAGCATATTATTATTGATAACGGAATGAGTGAAATCTGAAATTTATTATAATTATCGATTATTTATTAAATAATATCATTTTTTAATTAAATATTATAAAATTCCATAATCCTCAATTTTGTGAGGATATTCACTTGGTCGATTATACAATAGGAAATTAAAAAAAACATGTGAAAATCGAAGAAGGTTAAATGTTATTTCTAATTTTATACATTTATTTCCAAATGTACTATTTATTGTTAAAAGTATACTTATATGTTATAAATACTTACTATTTTCATAGCGATGACAACCAGTGAACGTACCGAGTTACTTTATTATTGACTGTGACTACCAAAAATATTTATCTGTATATAGGTGTTATAGATTATCTTAATTGATTTTAAATATTTTTCTAATAGTATGTTAGTTTATTAATTTTATTCAGTAGCGCAGCGGCGGCAGTAAATTAGGATTATTCTTTGCGAATTTTTAAAACTACGGTCAAGGTCAAGAATGTAACATGTGATTCTGTTTTAAAGTCATTATTTTTATAAATAATTATTTATATTGCATATAGATTCTAAAATATGGAAGATAAGAGAAATAAAAAAAAAACTGTTTAGTAAATATTATTAAAATATCGCCTCAGTAAAATAATTTAAGGTTTAAGAAATAAATTAAGATAGTAGGTACATAATAAATGAAAATGTATGTTTTAGTCAAAGAAATATTTTATATTTATAACTGTTTTATATGTCAATAAATAAATCAAAAAAATAACAAACACAATCATTAAAAAATAAAAAGACAAAAAGTAATGTTAATTCATGTTTTATTACGAGTTATCATCACAGTGGTTAAATTACATATAAGTATTACAAAATAAAATAGTCCTAGCGTCCCCATCCGCCGTAACCACGTCCGTAGCCGTGGCCACCGCCGTGGCCCCAACCTCTTCCACCTCCCCAGCCTCTACCACCTCCCCAGCCTCCTCCACCTCCCCAACCTCCTCCACCTCCCCAGCCTCCTCCACCTCCCCAGCCAGTTGAACCCCAGCCATGTCGGGACTCTTCAGGTACTAAGGCTTCAGATTCAGCTTCAGCTGGCTTGGTCTCTGCTGCCGAAGGATCCGGCATAGCAGCGGCATACGCCACGTACACGCAAAGGAGCAGGCCAAAACAAATTAACTGAAAAAAAAAAACATTTATATTAATAATATAATATTAAGATTTTGTGTCAAGTTATTTTAATTTTATAACAATTATTTATATTATTAATTTCTTTTATTATTTATTTCCCTACTATGAGTAAAAAAAATCCTCAAACTTATTAGGCATTCTGTGAAATTACTAAAGGATTAAATTAAATTATTGGCACAAATTTATTTAACATATTATACAAAAAAAATCGAATAAAATATTTCTATTTTGATATCATGCTAGGGATTATTGAAAACAAAGATAAATTAATTAAAAATAAAAATAAGCGTCTGATATTATCTTAGCAAAGAACGAGAGGTACTCACGGTCTTCATGGTGGACCACACTGTATGATGATCCTTGCGATGGAGACGAACTATATATACGGATCAAAACACACCTCCCAGTAACTAATGGCCGATGGGTAAATAACCGCTGTATAACTCGTCTTTTTTCTGGTACTCGCGTTTTTTTATTTTAGTTTTAGATTCGGCCAAAATTTGGACAGAAGTTTAGCGCTTTTAGATGCGAAGCGATATGTGTAAGAAATATTTAGATTTTTTATTTTATCAAAATTATAATTATAGAAGTAATCATCACTGCTGTTTGTTGAATAGTAAATAGTTCATAACTATATTAAAATTTAAAAAAAAAACAACATTGAAGTGTACTGTTTTATTAAAAAAATCTAATATTTTTCATCCTGTATGCCATAAATGATGTCCATAAATACGAGTGTGATGGTATTTTTTACCAAAATGTTTCCACCACTTCGATTCTGCCGCCATCATTATTTCAGCGTTAGTTTCAACTTCTTTTTTTTTGGGGTTTCTTTAATAAAAATACCTGACCCTGCCAGTCCTGATACATAAACTAAGCATATTATTATTGATAACGGAATTAGTGAAATCTGAGATTTATTATATTTATAATTAAAGTTTTTTAAATAATATGTTTTTTTTTTATTAAATAAATATTATGCAATTCCATAATCCTCAACTTTGTGAGGACATTCACTTGGTCTATAATACAATAGGAAATTAAAAAAAAACATACGAAAATCGAAGAATGTTAAATGTTATTTCTAATTATATTTATTTTTCTCCAAATGTACTATTCATTGTTTTTTTTATGATATAAATACTTACTATTTTCATAGCGATGAAAAATAAATAAGAATCGATGAGCGTACCGAGTTACTTTATTATTGACTGTGTATATAGGATGGTATAGGTTATCTTAATTGATTTTATTTATTGATTTTATTTTATTTTTATTTATTATCGTTATAAATTGTTTTTTTGTAATTTTGTTTATGAATAAATTATATTATTATTATTTTAAATATTTTTCTAATAGTAAGTTAGTTTATTCATTTTATATTCAGTAGCGCAGCGGCGGCAGTAAATTAGGATTATTCTTTGCGAATTTTTAAAACTACGATCAAGGTCAAGAATGTGACATGTGATTCTGTTTTAAAGTCATTATTTTTTTAAATAATTATTTATATTGTATATAGATTCTAAAATATGGAAGATAAGAGACATCAAAAAAAATCTGTTTAGTAAATTTAATTTAAGGTTTAAGAAATAAACTAAGATAGTAGATAATAAATGAAAATATACATGTTTTAGTTAAAGAAATATTTTACATTTATAACTGATTTATATGTCAATAAATAAATCAAAAAAATATCAAATACAATCATAAAAATAAAAAGACAAAAAGTAATGTTAATTCATGTTTTATTACGAGTTATCATCACAGTGGTTAAATTACATATAAATATTACAAAATTAAATAGTCCTAGCGTCCCCATCCGCCGTAACCACGTCCGTAGCCGTGGCCACCGCCGTGGCCCCAACCTCTTCCACCTCCCCAGCCTCCCCCACCTCCCCAACCTCCTCCACCTCCCCAGCCTCCTCCACCTCCCCAGCCAGTTGAACCCCAGCCATGTCGGGACTCTTCAGGTACTAAGGCTTCAGATTCAGCTTCAGCTGGCTTGGTCTCTGCTGCCGAAGGATCCGGCATAGCAGCGCCATACGCCACGTACACGCAAAGGAGCAGGCCAAAACAAATTAACTGAAAAAAAAAAATTTATATTAATAATACAATATTAAGATTTTGTGTCAAGTTATTTTAATTCTACAACAATTATTTATATTATTAATTTCTTTTATTATTTATTTCCCTACTATGAGTAAAAAAATTCAAACTTATTAGGCGTTATGTGAAATTATTAAAGGATTAAATGAAATTATTTTATTTATTATCAACTATATTTATGCTATATGGCTTAAATTTAAAGAAAAAATAATTTAACATATTATACAAAAAAAATCGAATAAAATATTTCTATTTTGATATCATGCTAGGGATTTTTGAAAAGCTTTTTAAAAAACAGAAAAACTTTAGAAATATAACAAAGCTAAATTAATTAAAAATAAAAATAAGCGTCTGATATTATCTTAGCAAAGAACGAGAGGTACTCACGGTCTTCATGGTGGACCACACTGTATGATGATCCTTGCGATGGAGACGAACTATATATACTGATCAAAACACACCTCCCAGTGACTAATGGCCGATGGGTAAATAACCGCTGTATAACTCGTCTTTTTTCTGGTTGGTATATGCAATTTTACCTACTCGCGTTTTATTATTTTAGTTTTAGATTCGGCCAAAATTTGGACAAAAGCTTAGCGCTTTTAGATGCGAAGCGATATGTGTAAGAAATATTTAGAATATTTAATTTTTCAGAATATTTAGAATATTTAAGTTTTAATTTTTGTACATATATTTTCATTTTTATGGGATTCAGCGTGAAACTGAAAACCAATTTGTATATTTTGATAACTATAATATTGTTTTTTTAATACATATTAGCTATTATTTAAGTACTTTAAAGTTGAAACATTGTGTATTTAGAGTTAATTCCTATGTTAAATTATTTTTAAGCTAATAATTTCATGTAAATTTCATATAGATATATATATTTACATATAAGTAACTGAGTAGATCTCATATAATCAAATATGGATGCCAAACTTAGCCTGTTTAAAATAAAAACAACTAAAATCTTATAGTTTGTCAGAAGAACATGGAGGTATCCTGAATATAAAGGTTAAAGGATCATTGGACGAGTTCAAAAATAAGAAAAATAACTACAAAAAATGAAAAAAATAAAGTGGAACTGGATTGGTCATACTATGAGAACGAACAGAGATAAATGAACTAAAGTCGTAACATAATGGTATCCTAGAAATAGACAGAGGCAAAAAGGGAGTCGAAAGAAAGATAGGACGACGATCTGCCAAAAAGATGGAGAAACCTTACTTGGAAAAGAGAACAGTGGAAGATGATGGGGACGCCTATGTCAAGGGGCAACCTGACTAAAAAACTGGTTGCTAAAATTTATTACTTGAGAATCTACTTTTGTAAATGTTTTATTTTATTTCTTAAGTATTTTTTTCATTTTATTGTATACTAACTAAATTTATTTAATTTAAAATCTAAATATTATGAAACTTGTTAGAGAATAAAGGCTCAAATATTTTTTTACAGAGTGGAGATTGAGCATACCACTTGGTGCTCGAAGGCTTAGTTATCTAACTATGACATAAAAGAACAAATTTATTTGTTAAAATTTATATTTTTTAATCGCTTTTAGAAAGCGCTGTACTTAATTTAATAATATTGTTAAGTTATTAATATCCAAATATAATATAGAAACAATTTGTTTCTATCATACTGTCTAAAACGTACCAAATCAGCAACTATTAATTTCCTTACTTTATACAAAAATTAATTATAATAATAGAATAAATACTACAAATATATACAAACTAACGGATTCTCTTATTACGTATGAATAGACTACGAGGTATATAAATCTTATTAATTGCTGTTATTATAAACGTCTTAGAAGACAATTTACAATAAATTTTGCACTCTACCGACGCATTCATATAAGGTACGAGTATATGTTATATATAGTTAGGTAGGTAGTTTGTAAATTAATTATTTATAGTATGTAATGTGTGAACATAAATTTACTAAAATTAAGAAAAATATTTGAATCCGTCGTGGTGCACTTGTTGTCGGTTCGATTCCCAATCGGAGAAATTAGGGAAAATTAAAAATGGAGTTAAGACACTAGGTTCCATCTGCCTACTATATGCGAGATACTGCATGAAGCTGAAAAAACATGGTTTTTCTAATAGAAATTCTAATTCTACTTATGTTAGGAAAATTGGTTTTTACATAGAAAAACAATGGACTTCATTATTGAGCAGTTGACACGCGTCTTATGGGTTTTTATCTTACGCAAGCCTCGCCCTGGGATGCAAAAAATACTTCTTACTAGAAATATATTTATATATTGCACAGAAAGCGGTGTTGGGTTACGCGGTATTCCAATAATCGACATTGTCCTCTCTGATTACCCAGTTAATTACAAGAGATACATGTATTTAGACTCAAATTTAGACATCTAGATATAGATATTGTATAAGACAATTAATGATGGTAACAATTAATTCAGAAGTATTCATATTTTTTATGTTAATTTCTGTTTTTGCCTTTTCTGGTTATTATCTTAAAATTGAAAACATTTGTTATCCGGCTTCGTTGTGATGATAGGTCATTCCTCCGTTTTTTTATGTAATTTAAGCAATATACCAGTTACGTACAAACAATTGCTTGTCTTTCATTTTGATGAAAATAAATGCTTTAAAATAAATCAATGCATTGAAAACTAAGTTACATACAAAATTCGAAAAATTATAAATTACGTATTATACATAATAAGAACTTATATTAAAAAAAAACAATTTAATGAATAAAGCTATTTATTATTAATGTGAAGAATTTGAATTTATTGTTATATTGCAACTATAAGAGGCCAGTAGTAGCGCAGGTGCAAGCGTGTGTCTGTCAATTCGACAGGTTGTGGATTCGATCCTCACTCGAGGAAATATAAAAAATAATATTTTAATTTCTTCAATTTGACGTCGAACGCAATGTCTGCTAAATTCGGCAGAAAGTGGGGAACGGAGAGTCTGAACACTAGGCTCCCTCTGCCTATCCTGCTATATGCAGGATACAACGTGAAGATTGAAAAAAATATATATAAATTTATAATCAATCACAAGTCGATAAATCAAAACAGCTTCGTCAATAAACTTATCTATATATATAAAATCGAAAGGTCACTCACTCATCACGAAATCTCAGAAGCTACATATGCTAGGAATCTCAAATTTTGCATAGGAGTTATTTATAGGACGTAGGTGCTCGCTAAGACGGGAATTCGTAATATTCGACTTCTAAGGGGTTGTTTTTTGGGGTTGAAAGTTTGTATGAAACTTCGTTTCTACAAATGCTAGGAGTCTCTAATTTTGCACGGATGTCACTTATGACGTAGGTACTCATAGAGACAGAATTAAAAATAACGTAGTTTACGCAGGCGAAGCCGCGGGCGGGCCGCTAGTCTATCTATATATATAAAATCGAAAGGTCACTCACTCATCACGAAATCTGAGAAACTGCAAGAGCTAGGAATCTCAAATTTTGCATGGACGTCACTTATAGGACGTAGATACTCATGGAGACAGAAATTAATAATTACGTAGTTTACGAAACCGCGGGCAGGCCGCTAGTATATATATATGTTTAAATAAAATTTTAACATATTTAATTATATACGCGGGTATGGCCTAAACAAATAATGACAATGCTATTTATTTTAATAAATAGTACTTATGTATTTCTCCGTAAATGTGAATCATTGGTCTACATGTACTTAACTGATGCCTGCGGTTTTAGAAACATGTACTCGTATGTAGATAAACAATTAGCAAGAAGGTGACCTATCGAGGTAAGGTGATCTTTGGTATTGCAGCAAAACTACAAGCTATCTAGGATTTTTTTTCGATAATATATCTTATTTTTAATTATTTTCTGACTGCGAATTAAGATAAAATTGATTTTAATACTTCTGTTCTTGTTCCATATGGTCAAATGTCAAAATTAGCATAAAGTGGTTGCTATAATTTTCAATTCTGCTTACCTTTGAAGCCCCGCTCGCCACGATGCAAATCTTCTCAGCATAAGAAATGTAGTAGAGTTTTAAAAAAAAGTAAAATATTATAATATAAGATGATGATAAAGAATATGTTACACAAAAGTGTGATTGTAAAAGTGACAGGTTGTGGGTTCGATTCCCATTCGAGGAAATGTTTAATATTTACTCAATAGTAATACTCGAATTATTTAGTATTTTATTTTTTCGCTCTGATGTCGAGGCAGATCACGGTGTTGAGTTCCGTCACTCAACACGCAATGCCTTTAAAATTCAAAATAAATTGTAGAACGTAGTGTCTTGACAAGCATTCTTTCTTAAGGTGATCATCTCTTACGCCTCTCTCCTAATTAGCTTAATATAATAAAATAATTATTAATTAAATATTAATTAATAATAATTCTTTGTTTTATATAGATAAAAAATAAGATAAGATTTAGTTTTCATTTTAAAATAAAATAAAAAGATTTAATCGTAACCAATTTCGAACTTACTGCATTTGAATATGCTATAAATTCACTAGCTAATCTTATGGTAAACATATTGCTATATATTATAAAATACAAAATTGATTAAGTACTATTCGAACTCGCGCACCGAGGGTTCCGTACCAATTTAAGAATTGTAGGTGAACTGGGAAAAGGAAGTACAATTTACTTAAGTTGACAAACTTAGGTATGCATACATTTTGTATGCAATATGCCTTCATTTTGTATGCAATGAACCACAAATATAAGTTTCAGACAGTAGACCCTGAGTATTTGATATATATCCGATCTCGAGATAAATGCTCTTGACATACGGACAACAAACTCATCCTATAAGGGTTCCGTTCTTACCTTTTGAGGTACGGAACTCTGAAAATATATTTTAGGAACGTAATGAATATTACAAAAAGGTAATATATATAAAAAAATGGTAGGTGCTTATATAATTCGATGAATATAAGGATATAAACATATGCGGAGTGTCCTTTACGTTTGATGACCTGCTGTGACGTAAAAGATTTCGAAAAACCCAATCATTGTTATGAATAGTAATATACTGATAATGATGCTTATTAAAAGTTGTGGATTAAGTAAAAAATAAAAATAAAATTGTAATACATTTTTCTTTATTTGTTCATCATGTGACTTACTAATATATAATCGTTTTCTTGTTTTTTCCATATAAAAAAAAACAATTTCTTTGTTGTCACTTTAATTCAGAATTATTGTTTAATAAAAAAATATATTTATTATTATTATTATACATGTATACAGACCTGTATTATTTATTATAAGTAAAGTTTGTAAAAGCTATATACATAGACATTTTGATTATTTTGTAGAGTAGCAAAATATATTACCACCCGTTTCAACACAATGTTTTTTCAAAGTTCTACTAACCTTTTCACTTTGTGTTGTTAGACGTGAAAATAATGATGAAAATGTTGTAGGTATCGAGGTGCTAGTTTTAATTGAAGAAATCATTCGTAAATTTCTCTCATTTGCATTTTTTGACCTCTTAAAATACGTCCTCATATTTTTTTCTGAATTATCTTTTTTAAATGACGATAATGATAATTTGTTGTCATTATAATCTGTAGTTTCTTGTGGATTGGGTTCTAATGGAAGCTGAGAGAGAGTTGAAAAATTATCTATATTATTATTATTTGCTAACGGACGTCTTAGACGACTAATCGGTGCTTTTATGTATCCACATTCCAATCTATTGTTTCGTATACGACATCCATTACCTAAATCAATTATTTTTGTCGTTGCTTCACCAATATTTTTATTGTAACCACAAAGTAACCTGTCGCTTATAATTTTACAAATATTCACATTATAATCGTACCCCGAACAAGCAATCATGTTAGTTGCATTACCCATGTTTGTATTGATTGAAGGGGCTTTTCGATTCATTCCTAAAAAGTCATCTTCTTTATTATTTGATTCTCTTTGTTCGTCACTTTCTACTTTTCTATATTTTCGTGTATTATAAGCTTCATAAATTATTGGTTCAAATAGTACATGTCCAATTTTTGGTGCGCAATCAGTTAAAGATGTTATTAATATGATACACAGCTATAAAAGAATAAAATTATTAAAATAAAAAAGTTTATGATGTTTTTAATCAGCATCGTAAAATTAATCCGTTTCGTATAGTATCTAAGTTTTAATTGATTACTAAAATTTTCCTGCATTCACGTGAAAATGCAAGAATGGAGGGGGAAAGGTAACATTGTTGAATAAGATATAATTATGTAACTTTCTACTTACTACAATTGATATTGACATTGTATTCAAAGGTTAAGAAATTTCTGAAAACCATTGATTTTTTAATAACTTCTTTTTTAATTTCACGAATAATTACCTATTTAATCGTGATACAATCACGTTGAAAATTATTTGTAAAATTGAAAATATAATTACACATGCATATTGTATCGATTATGTGTGATAAATAAAATAAATATATGTGATTTTTTAAAGTATGATGAATGTGACGAATTTGGAGGATTTATATTTTACAATTGTTATAAGTTATTATATATAAAAAAAATAAGGATATTTCGTAATTTATAAACGAAAATGATGAGATGACATAAATTCAACGTTTACTTGTATCTATAAATATATAAGTCAAAATAAACGTGACAATGTCAAAATAGTTAGTGGTTTCCTCAACCATTCAACGAATAAAATTTACCTTAAATATGAAAAAGAAGAAAGTATAGTGATGTTTTTATTTTGCGACAACAGTTATATTTTTTTACATTTCAAAAATTAATGAAAGTGATTGTTTAGTTCAATTTTGGGTATGTGCAAACGACGTCAAAATAGTAAGTTGTATAATACTTCCTCTTGTAGTTTGAGATTCACATTAATTAATATATTCTTTTTGAAATAGAAGGAAAACAAAAACACAAAAGAAAACCCAAAACTCCGGTTAAAAAACAAACGTGTTGTCAAAAGTGTAAAAGAAGAATTCGTAGGTGGCTTTGTAGAAGAATAAAAAGATGTTTTAAAAAAGCAGTGTTTGGTGATCCTGATCCTCAATTGGATGACTTCGAGATAGCCGGTTACAATTTAGGTGACATTAGAGATAATTTAAGAATTAAAAGTAGCAACAACGTTTTGCAAAATGCTGATAAAAAACCTACGGTCACAACACTATTTCGAAACGATCGTAAAAAATCTACAAAAAGTCTATCATTAAAAAAGGCACTTGCAGAGGAATTTGATAGATATTCAATTTCAAAATCTATAGCTGGTAAAGTTAAATCATTTGTTACTGATTTAAAAGAAAGAAATATTTACCTCGGAATATCCACGGATTCGAAATTAAACATAAGTGATGAAGAAAAAGAAAAAATTAAAAAGTTAGCTGATAAATATGAAAAGGAAAACCAAAGGAATGTAGATAATTTTTTAAAATCACTTAAAGAAAACGAAAAATTGAAAAATATGTTTTCTTCACAGAAACTAAAAGAAACAATTTCGAAAAATATCAATAAAATATTACCACAAGGAAAAGATCAAATTCTCAGTCAGGATAAGTTTAAAGATGTTGTGAAAAATTTGTTTTCTACGGATAAAGATATATTTACTAAGCAACTAGATTTTTTGAAAAATCAAGACAGTAAAGTTCTTAAGAAAAAATTGGACCTCAATGATTCGAAATTAAAGTTATTTAATAAAATGGGAAACGATATCAAGCAGGGAAAATTTTCAGTAACGGCAATACCGAGTAAAATAATAAAGAGTAAAAAAAATATACAGAAAGAAGATTTAGCAAAAATTTTAAGCTACTACAAGTTGCAAGAAAAGAAAATAAAAGAACACTATCCCTTTGTAAAGCAATCAAAGCTGAAACAATTAAAAAGTGATTTGAGAGCAAAAATTGGTTTTTGAAAATAATTTAGAGAAAAAACACATGCAATTTGACTGTACACTGTACGTAGCGTGTCTAATAAGCGAATTGTAATATTTTATATTTTTTCATTTGTGATAAGAGAGATGCTAACAAGCTATGTCGAACAACTTATTGTGAGAATTATTTTTTATTATTAATTTAGTTTTCTATAGAATTAACATAATTATACCTAAATAGTTTTTGAAGTTACAGATTTTTACGATAATCGTATTACTGCCAGAAGCTAGTGGAAATTGTCCTTGTACTGAAAGTAACGGAAATACCAAGGAACCCCATAAAGTTCTAAGTCATGTGGAGGAAGAACAAGTTACAGAAAGGCATAGAAAAAAATGTTGCCCTTACAATTTCAATGGAAAGCTTTGCCGAACCGTAGGCGATCGTGTTTTATGTGGATATGAGAGAAATGTTGGTGGATCAGATGATAATAACAACATCATAGATCTACAAAATGGTTGCCGATTAAAAAATGGTCGATTGGAATGTGGTTACTATCAACCTCCATATACATATTCTCCTCGTCCCCCCGTTTTGGATATTGTAGAGTCAGAGCCAGACAAACCTGAACACGAGGGTGATGAAGTAAAACTTCTGGCTACTGAATCTTCTAATCCATCAGCTGTTCCTATACGTGATAATGATTGTAATTATAATGATATACGTTAGTTTCATTAAAAAAAGCGCCTTATCATATTTAAAAGCAAAATAGATTAGATAATATTTGCTCTTTGAGTTCTGTATTTTTTATTCATTACTAAATAAGAATTGTATTATTAAATACTTCATTCGTTTAAAATGGTTAAGCTTTTCTTTTACAATTATGATTATTTTACTATGTATTTCAAAAGGCCAGGGCGTGACGCAGGGCACAAAGTGTACAAGCTCAACTCGCGCAAACTCGTGAAGTTGTGGGTTCGATCACCATTCGAGGAAATATAATATTTAATATTTCCAATTTTCTTCATTTTGATTTTGAGGCAAAGCACTGCGTTTAGTTCCGCCATTCAACACGCAATGCCCCCAGAATTCGGCGGAAAATTGGGTACGGAGTGGATTAACACTATATTCCCTCTGCCTACCGCGCTGTGTGCAGGGTACAATACATAGCTATTTACATAGAATAAAATAAAAATTGTTTTTATCAGTGTATTTTGCTGTATCATTTTTATTATGTATAAACAAGGAAGGGTGTTTTATTGAATGAAATAAAGAATTTGTGAATTTTGTAAAATTCTCTATCCTAACTTAATTAAAAGTTCAAGAGTTTAGTTTATTTTTTATCAATATAAAAAGATATATTATATATGTAAAACACACATACCTTAAGACGAAGTAGTTAAAATGTGTGTCGAGTTCTTTCTAAGGCAATTCGGTGCGCTGAATGAATACATTCATAAATTAATTTCACTTCAACCTTGCGTATTGCACTATTTATAGATTTTTTGTATTCATGGTTTGTGGCAATTAATATAGAGGTTCTAATACTTTATAAACAATTCTAATTAAAAATTAGCACTGTATAAGTAATGAAATGTAATGAGGAACCTAGTGTTAAAACACTACGTGTTTGGCTGTATTCTGGAGTGGCGGAGTTCAACGCCACCCTTGGTCTGGACACCAGAGAGAAGAAATGAAAATATAAATTTAAATAAATATTTAATTTCCTCAAGTGGGAATCGAATCCACAACCAGTGACGTTTATAGTCACACATTTGTGCCTCTGCGCTACGACTGGCCTCTGAAGTAGATTATGTTCCTAATATGTCATTAATATAAAGTAAAGTTAAATATTTTTATTAATATGTTTCATTTTGTTAAAACAGTTATTTAAAATAAACAAAAAAGATAATAACAATTAAATTTTATTAATAAATACTATTAGTAAATTTCAATACAAAATAAACATCGACAACAAAAAATACCAACATTTACAACAAAAACTGCAACATGTTAGGTCCCTATCTAATTAATATCACGGCACACTTCACTGTACAACGATTGCAGTTATAATTACAGTCTAGGCATAACACTGATTTCCATTAGAAATAGAAAATAGAAATCAATCACTTTGAACGTTAACAACTTTCAATGGAGTAGTACATCTAGCGCATCTAATGACCCTTCCAATCCCGGAAGTTCGTCGTCAGCGAAGTATCCGAACAATTCTTTAAGCATTCTGGTTTCTTTGTCGTCCTTCGGAAGCAGGTAGTCCAGAAATCTGGTGATGGCGTCAGACATGCTCCTCTGTTCGTTGTGATTGGTGAATATTTCTTGGAAACCCTTAATTATGCTGCAATTGCATGCGCTAACCAGTATCGTTAACACGCTTATTAAAATAATTACTTTCTGTGACATCATTGTTCTGTAACAATAGAAAATGTGGATTTTATTTTGTGTTTTAAGACCTTCATAATACAAAGGTGCTGGATCTGGTTGTAAACACTACGGTTGCGGGTTCGATTCCCACTGGGGGGAATGAAGTATTTAATATTTCCAGGCAATAGACCGTGCTATATCATTATAGTGATATGTCGCTTATTATATCGTTTCTATAAACGACAGCTAATAGCTAGTAGCAATATGTTATTTTTTTAAATATTAGTAGGTAATAAACTTAAACAAAATGCTAATGTTAATAATTGCTTTCACTTTCTATCTCATTCAGCTATTATTAACATTTTTAAGGGATTTCTAAACGTATTTACTCTACGCATCTTTATATAATCTTTTCTATTTAACTGCAAATGTAGGTCAATTTAATAATTTATATTTTTATTGTAATATTGTTTGAAATTTACAAGGTTTTTTATTTGATTTGTATACAATTATTATTAACAACAATACACGTAAAATTATAAAATAAATGTTAAGCGATCGTAAAATAATGTATATATAATAGTTATTTTCAAAAGAAATAAGCTTACGATTTTTACATAAGATATATAACGATAATAACATACTCTGTTTTCTCGTAAGTGATACGGATGAAGAAATAATCTATCTATTTGCCAGATTTGGGACACGTTTATTCTAGGTCTAACATTAAAATTAATAAATAACACTCTTAATCACTACTGGATCAAGATCCTTTAGATGTCCACTGGATGTGACATTGTTCAACAAAGTCTATAACGGAATCTACTCAGACCCCCAGACGACTCGCTCCCCAAGATGGTCGCGATATAGGGGTTAACAGATATTTATTGTAGCTTCATGTTGTACCCCACATATAGCAAGGTAAGCAGGGGGAACCTGGGATCCTAGTGTTAAGATACTTTGTTGCCATTAAGGCATTACGTGCTCAGAGGCGGAACTTAACGCCGCAATCTTTAACACATCATTTTATTGATAAAGTAGATAATCGAGTTCTTTCCTGGTTTCTATGTAATTACTTTTTTAATATAATTAGTCACCTGCAGTAGAGTACAACGAGTCCGCTACCAACGATTAATGACAAGATAATACGTAGATATGAGAAAGATATTATACCAGATACTCACGTAACCGAAGTCGCTAAATTAGTATTACGTTATAAAAATAGATTTATAGAAGTAATTTTTATAACATACAATTTTTTTCCAGCTTCACGTTGCAGAGTAGAAAGAGGAGAGGAGCCTAGTGTTGAAACACTCCGCTTCCCATTTTCAGCCAAATTCTGGACAACAAAGCAGAACTCAACGCCGCGTTTTGCTTCCACGCCGTAGCGAAGAAATGTAAATATTAAATATTTTATTTCCTCGAGTGGGAATCGAACTCACAATCTGTCGCGTTTTTAGCCCTTGTGCCCTTGCGCCTGGCATCATAAAAATATTGCGGCTGTTATTTTTAATCTAGTGTATAAGTATTAAGTTAATGTAAGTATAAACCAAATCTATGATTTGTCTAATCGTATAATCAAAAGAAAATATATATTTTTTTTACCAAATAAAAAATATTCTATAACATATAAATATAACCAATAAAAAAAATAACTGATTAAAAGTTACTCTTACCTTGATTCCTCCTGGCGTTTGTGTTTAATCCGTTTTTCAAAACTTAAACTCTCTTAAAATATATATAGAAAACATTAAACATAAATATATAACTACATATACTAACAAATATCTAAGATACTAACAAATTCCTATAATATTAAAAAACAAGAGATTTTTTTTACAATATACAATGTACGTATGTATCAAGGAAGCCTTTACAACGACGAATGTCGCGTGTATCGACCCCCACGCTACTTTCTACCACTGGAACATTGATTATGAAATATATCATAATTTTTTAACAGATAATTTTAGAACGTGGGGACGGAGCGTAACACTAGGTTCCCTCTGCCTACCCGGGTGTGTGTGGGATACACCCCCCCGGGATATGGGATACCCCCCCGGGTATGTGTGGGTGTGTGTGAAGCTATCTGATCATATTTTTAAATAAATTTACTTATCTCTTTTTTTATTAGATGACTACGAAGGTGGGTTAAGCACATTCGTTGTAATTTATTTGGTATCCAAGCTACTGAGTTAAGGAGAGCTATTTTTTAAAAATAGATTTTAGTAAATTATAAATTGGTTATAAACCCATAATAAAATAGAATACAAAAATAGAAAAGTTTCTATTAGAATTTAAGTTTTTTTATAGGTGAACAAGTTAAGAATTATAAAGTTTTCATTCATTAATTGTTTTCTTTTTATTTTTTACTCATATGTTTTCTTTATATTTATTTTCTGATACACTGAAAATAAATAAATTTCAAATACAAATATTGGGATTTTTTTGTAGAGATTGAGACTCTACATCCATTGCGTGAACAATTTACATAATTATTCAGTTTTTTGTATTTTATTGGTTTTTGTTTTTTATAGGGTTCGTGAATGCACAGAAAATAAATAAAATGCTTGAAAAGTATAAAACCTTTAGAGTTAAAAATAAGAAACATACATTAACCTAAAATGTTGGCAACAACATAGTAGCTGATGAGAGAGAGAGATCAGCTACTATATATTTTTTTCGATATAGTAGATGATATTTTTTTATATAATAATATACTAACTATAAGAATAAAATTTAAAATTTGCCAAAAAAAAATAAATAAAGATTCACGAAATATTTGTAATTCCGTTCATACTTTCGAAACGAGTCTTATTACTTTCCAACGATTGTTTAACTTCTTTCTGCTCACGTCCGACAAGCCTATTCATTTATTCATTAATACAAACATAGTTTTTTTTAATTTAAATAAATAAAACGAATTTAGGTACGGTTCAGCAAATATTCTTGGTTGTAGGTTTGAAAGTGACACTTTTTGTTTGTACAAATTTACTATGTTTGAATATGTATTTAACGTTATGTAGAAAGTGAAATATATGATAGAGAATTTGAAAAGACTCGCTCTGGCAATATCTTTTTTTTTCCTTATTTCCTTATTTAAATCTAAAATTAACACAGTGTTAAGACACTCCGTTGCCATTGAGATATTTCCGCTATTTATTTTTTGGCAACAAGATGCCATCCACAAACGCAAACACTAATCGAACCTACGGCCCGCGGCCTACCTGAGTTGTATGTACTGATTGTTCGTCGCTATATTTATGAGATATTACACGCTTTCTATATTTTATGAGGTAATATACGCTTGCGTAATATGGTCGTACCCAAAAGATTGAACTAGATTTTTAATAATGCATAAATATTTATTAGTATCTTTTACTTTTTACTCATTGACACGTTATCTTTAATCTTTTAAAGATACTTCGCACGAATAAGATATTTTAATTGTAATCGGTGAATAATTTTCCTTGTCCCTGTTTGTAGAAATGGCGTGTTTTCATTGTAATTATATTTTTTATGTTTCTTTGGCATTGATCGCGTTTTGTGGACAAATGTTTATTTAAAGGGTTACCCGTGATTTGCGTCGCAGACGAGTTAATGCTGTTCAATATGAAATATATAAGTCAGGTATAAAAATAACTTAAGAAAAATTCATAAATATTATCAAGTGAAATTGTTAGTTTTGCTTTCAAAAGGATATTAATTCATTGTTTTTTTTAGGTAGCCGTGATTATATTTACTTTTTGGTTATGTGTAACGGTGAAGTGCAATCCACATCGTAGATTAAAAAAAATTCAGAAAAGTGCCCACTTCGCTTTGCCACCTTTTCCGGTTTTACCATTACCATTGAAACCTTTTCCGGTTTTATTAAAGAAAATAACACCGTTTGGAGAATATGGAATTAAGCATTCTATCAAAAAAAGGCAGATTGTCCAACCTAGCGAAATGCCCATTATTGAAGGTGGTACACTTGAGGATATTATGAAAATACAAAATATTGAAGTAGTAGACAAAGCAGAAGATATTCCACTTGAACCAAATTTAACACCACAAGTAATAATAACATCTATCATTAAGCCTATAGAAGATAGTGTGCCTATTTCTATACCTTCACCTGTGCCAGAAGGCTCAGAATTGATAACAGATCTAAAAAATATAGAAGATTTGAAGCCCTCGGAAGAAGTTATACATCGAGAATCAGGACTGAAAGTCACAGAAGTAGTCTCATCATCAGAAAATGTTATTGAAATAACTCCAAGGCCCTTTGGCCTAGGAGAAGTATTAGCAGAGAACCATGAAATCCAAAATGTAGCCATAAGCACTGCAGTGGAAAGTACAGTACCATCAATATCGAGAATTCCTCTTATAAAAAATCCAAATGGTCCCTTTTTGTTTACTGATATTACTAGACTACCTCTAAATGGTTTCTATCCTGCTCCATCTATTGGTGTTCCTGAATATATTGTACCTTCACCGCCTTTGTTACCAATACCACCATCTGTAGTTCAACCACCATTAAAGCCAGTACTGATGCCTCCACCGGAGATAATACCACCTCCACCACCACCACCAGAGATACCACCCATAGTTAAAGGAGACATACCAATTAACAGAGAAGAGTCTCCTAATTTACTCGTCAAAGGTTCTCGTTTTGTACTATACTTTGGTTCAATGATGTTGCAAATGCTATCACAACTTGTTAATGGCCATATAGACTTAAGTCAACCAATTGATATACCTTTGCCCATAACAGGCTAAAATGTTCAAAATGTATTGTGTACACAAATGTGGTATACTTACAAAATCGATTATGAATATCCGCTGAATTATTGGTTAAAGTCCAAAACCACCAATTCCTTGCCCAGGTCCAAACCCACCCTGATTCCCGCCGAATCCACCTCCTTGTCCAAAACCTCCTCCTTGACCATATCCTCTTTGTCCAAAACCTCCTTCTTGCCCAAATCCTCTTTGCCCGAAACCGCCTCCTTGTTGAAAACCTCTATCTTGCCCAAATCCTCTTTGTTCAAATCCTCTTCCTTGTCCGAAGCCTCCACCTTGCCCGAATCCTCCTCCTTGCCCGAAACCGCCTTGCCCAAATCCTCCTTGTTCCGAAACCACCTCCTTGTTGAAATCCTCCACCTTGGCCAAAATCCTCTTCCACCCCAGCCTCCGAATTGTGCTTCAGTGCTCGCCATTAGAACAAGAGCTACTATAATTCCAATGTATATCTAAAAAAAAAAATAAAGAAATATTTTTTTTATCTTATTGATACTTAACGGACAATGTATTCAATTTTTGAAAACCGTTGTTCATTATATTATTTAAAAATATTTTAATATTTTATTTACAAAAAATAAGACCCAGAGAGGGCACTAAGCGTAACTGTGAACGCGACAGATAGTTGGTTCGATTGCTATTTGAGAAAATGAAATATTAAATATTTTTATTTCTTCGCCATTCAATGGAACGGAGTGTCTAAATAATACGTTCTCTCCACCTACCCTGCTGTCTGCGTAAAAAACATACACAACTTCTATGCATTATGAGATTAGCCATATTATTTCCCATTTACCACCAGTTGCCATTAAAAACTTGTTAAACAAATTGTTAAATGATAATCTTTTATTACAAAATAATATAAATATTGTTTAAAACTTACTGTAGATGTCATCTTAACTTAACTTATGTGTGTCACTTCTTATTACAAACTATCAGTAATGTTGAAAAAACAGCCTAAATATAGAATTTATATAATTTTGGAACTATGTCTTATTTGTTTTTCAAGCGTTCTTGGTAATTTAATTAGAGGGGTAATGCGAAGTTAGTTTATGTTTTTAATCTCAATATATGTAGAATGACTACACGAATGTGACGTAATTATTTTAATTGTTATGTTGTCGACATTGTTTTAATTCATCTATTTTACTAATGGAGAGTTATAATTGGGCTATGAGTAACGATTTTATAAGCTTCTCTTTTTTTATTTATTTAAGTTCGTAAGAAAATCGTAAAGGTAATAATTTCCAAGCAGCATCATGAAGCTTTTTCTCGCATAGCAGGATGAGCAAAGAGCAAAGAGCCAAGTTCTAAGACAATCCCGCCAAATTTTCGAGATATTGCGTGTTAAGTAGCGGAACTCAACCCCGTACTTTTACCAGAGCGAGGTAATAATAATAGTTAATTCCCTAGAATGAGAATCGAACTCACTGCTGTCTACTGAGGCTGTCTATACGGTCTCTTATAATCTTGTAATACAAGTAGCTGAGGTATTTCCAATTTTTTTGTTCACGGATGTAGTTGTAGAATATGAACATAATGTAGTATGTACATAAAAATATAATATTTAAATATTTAAACAGAGTACAGCAGTTAGGTAGTTTTTTAGGAATATTTCTCACCATATCGTACTGTTTATTAAATTTCTCAAATCATCTCCTGTAATGGCAATATTAAAAATACACTCGATATATATATGAAGAATAATACAAAGTATGTTACATTATTTGTTCGATCATAGGATCAATTACTTTGATCGGACGTATCTGTCTAGTAAAGTAGTGTAATAACACTACTTATAAAACATATTTGATTTGAAAATATTGATTACATTTCATTGATAATTATTGGCAGCAATAATTGCAAGATACCTATCTAATTTACAAAACACAATTTTCTTTAGCTTCACGCTGTGTAATACACAGCAAGGTATGCAGAGAGAGAGAAAAAAAATAAATCGGTTATTATGATTGTGCTGATTTATTTTAAAGAGAATATTGACGTCATAATACCTAATGTTATACTCGTACTTAGCATTGAAAACTTTAACAGTAACGATTGGTCCTATTAATTTGGAGAAAAATCTTACATTAATTATTTTTTTTTTGTCTAAATAAAAACTTTCGGAAGGTGAGAAAAAAAAGATCTTAGTTGAAAGCTGTAATGTATTTATTATAAAAATAAAATTAAAACAAACGAAAACGATGTAGGTAATGGCGTAAAATTTCATAAACAAAAAATATTTTTAATGGCCATATTTTTTTCCATAACTGCCGCCGGAACCAGATCCTCCT
>HE671409.1:0-10653 GCA_000313835.2 Heliconius melpomene melpomene | reverse complement strand
TAATTGATTTAACATTATACTGGAATATGCATAATTAATTTACTAGAATAAAAAGCATACCAATATAAAAAAAAATATATCCAGTAACAGAAACTGTGGGCAGAACTATAAATTCGAATTTATAATATACTAGTGGCTTCGCCTGCGTGAACTACGTTATTATTAATTTTTGTCTCCATGAGTACCTGCGTCCTATAAATAACGTCCGTAAAGTACGTAAAGTCTCACATTGCATGGACGTTACGCATTGGTAGTAACGAAGTTTCATACAAACTTTCAACCTCAAAAATAACCCCTTAGAAGTCGAATATTGCAAATTCCCGCCTTAGCGAGCACCTACGTCCTATAAGTAACTCCTATGCAAAATTTGAAATTCCTAGCACATGTAGTTTCTGAGATTTCGTGATGAGTGAGTGACCTTTCGATTTTATATATATATAGATATAGATATCCCAAAAATTTACTATGTAATCTGAAAAGACATATATGTCGATAAAACAGGTACTATAAAGTGGTTTTTTTAATTCTAGTTTATCTTTCTAGTAAATACGTCCTAGGATATCCTGTAATAAAAGTAAATTTAATGTTTAGAAGACAGTTGTAAAGGGTATAAATTGGTTTTGCAAAACTCTCTATCAACATTACATAGCATCACCTTTAGTTTCCACATTAGCAATGGTTTCCAAGGTAAGTTAGTATAAAATAAAAAAATATATTTTTAGTTATACTTAAAATTATTTTTTTATATTTAATTAAAAACAATTAAAAGAGCTCGCCGTGCCAGTAAGTTAAACTACTTTTCAATTTTTCACTTTTCGGATTCAAGTGAAAAGCGGAGAAGTGGGAGTTTTTACACTAGGTTCTCTCTGCCTAACTTTTGTATTTCGTTTGAAGTACGCATATATAGTAAATATTCACCCTTTGCAGATTAAAATCACTTGCCTGGTGGTGCTGGTCTGCATCGTTCACTGCCAAGCTTATGGCATATTCAAACGAGAACTAGAGAACGAGCAAGGGAAAGAAAAAGAAGAGAAAATGCCAGTTCAAGTGAAGATTGCGATCGACGAAAATGTTCCTGAAGACGGCAAAGACTTGACTGATGTGCAGCCTAAATCACCAGCATCTGATTTAATTTTACAAATTTTCATCAAAACTATAGGAAACATGAGCCCGAGTGACTTTTTAGATATATTTAAATCTTTTATTAAGGTTATGATACAAGGTTAAGGCTGATAATTAAATAATTTTTTGTTTAATAAGTAAATAAATATTGTATGTTGAATTAGATTTGAATATTATGTATTTATTGGCTCCTTTTTCCAAATAACTATCTTATATTAACATTAACATTTTACCATTTTACCGACATCTATCTATATGTTGAAAACTAAGGTTTCAGTCAATTTAATAAAGCAATTTTGTTGAAAAAAAAAACTTTAAATTGCTATAATGTTATTAATTCAAATTTCAATATGGCTCACCAGTAAAAATACGACTATTGTCGTGTCGTGAGCTGGGTTCGATTCCCACTCGAGGGAAAGAAAAATTATTTTATTTTAGTTCCTACGCTCTGAGTTGAGTTCGTTGAGTTACATCACTTAAACACGCAATGCTTTCAAACTTTAGCGGAAAATGAGAGACGGAGTGTCTCAACACTACCTAACCCTGCTGTGTACAGGATACGCCATGACACGAAAAAGAATATGATTTTATATAAAATACAATTTTTTATATAATTTACTATTTTTATTTATTTACGTATATATTTCCATTTCTTCGCTCTGGTGTCGAGAGAAGTCGCTCGAAGTCGATTGAAGCTCTGGTGTCGCGGCTTTGAGTTCTGCCACTCAACACGCAATGCCTCCAGAATTCGGCTGAAAGTGGGGAACAGAGTGTCTTAACACTAGGTTCCCTCTGCCTACCCTGCTGTGTGCGGGATACAGCGATTTAATTCTAATTTTTTACTATTTTTAAACTTAACATATAAAATGTATATTTAAACAAGCCTGCACACCTTAGTACGTGTGGTAAATTGTAAATAACGCGATACGTATCTAATGACTTTTGATGTGCACTTATCTCGTATCCTTCTCGCTTGTTATTGTCGTTTGTTTTGTGTGCATCATTGAGTGGAGCGTTAAGGTGGCTTTGTTGTCGCTAGGGTACAGGCGTCACCTCCGGTGGTTACCCAATTTATTGTTTATTGAGAGAGCGTTATAAAGGATGTGTGTGGATAATAAAAATGTATTTAAAAAAAAATAGCAATATTAATAATAGAAATTAGGTGAAAAATTGGGATGGTAGTGTTTTAACACCAGGTTCCCTCTGTCTTTTCTATATATGTATATGGGACACAATGTGAAGTTAAAAAAATATATAAATTGTTGTCTTAGTCCTTTTTATTTCTGGCTACAAATTTTGGCTAAAATTGTTTTCTTATTATATGTTATGAATAAATTATTTAATATTCCCCGCTTTCTGCCAAAATTCTGGAGGCTTTTTTTTTATAAGAGTTAATATAATAAAAACCTATATCAAACATAGTGACATAAGTGACATATGTCAATTCCAAAAATATATTAGCCTAGTTTTCTCCAACTTCGCAGCCCTCACGCGTTATATTGTCAAGTAATTTTCTCTTCACGCTCATTAATGGCACACGTGCGTGGCCAGAGCAAATCGGATTTTCCTGTTGATGCTCCAGTAGGACACCAGACCTGATATCGTCCACAGCGCTGTATGTCTGTAAGGGTGTTCCAGCAAACACCATGGATATTCGAATAGTGCTTATCTTTTGTATTGTAAGTGATAAATTATATAGATTTTTCATACCATTTGTATATTTTTCTTGAATATTTAGGTCAATACTAAGGATTGTATGGAGAAAGTTATTTTATTAAAGTAAGTTATCGTTGCCGATATATTAATAGTATGCAGCGTATAAGATTTCACACGCTCTAGTAATATTATTATTGTATTCAAATCAGTTACTAAGATATGTAAAACATGTTATATGTATTATATTGTTTCATAAATGAAATTAACTTATAAAATTATCTTTTTTCTCGTATCTTTCATTTTATTTTAAAATTTTATTTTTCATTTAATGCCGAGTTTGTATTTTTTTATGTTCTCGCTGTATTCCACATATAGCAGGTTAGGCAGAGAGAAACTAGTGTTCAGAAACTCCCTTCCTCACTTTGCCGAATTCTTGAGACAATGCGTGTTTAGTGCCAGATCTCATCGTCGTGCTTTGAATCGTTGCCAGACGGAAGAAATTATTCATTTTTCCAAATGGTAATCGAACCCACAATCGTTGAATCTACAGTCACACGCTTTATTAACTGCGTCATGAGGTCCTTTATAATAAAATAGTATAATCAATAATAATAAACAAAACCACGGTACGATATTAGTATCTGTAAGCAAAAGTAGTCATATCCATAGGTATGCACTTGCTAATGCAATATTTATGCGACCTACTTAAAGTGAAATAGATTTATAAGGGTACAGTAAGTGTTTAGTATTATATAGACAACATGCCTTGCATATTAAAAAAATATATATTTTATTTTAGTGTTTTGCCGTTTACGTGTCAGCGTTAACCCTGGAACCTGATCGGCCGAAAAGGGACGTTATGGACTCCATGAAAAACGCCTGGAACGAAGTTGTCAAGACCTTGGGCGATGCTGGAGACGCCGTTGTACATGTTTTCAAGCCAACAGAGAAAAGTGTCATCGACAAAATGGCGGACGGGGTCAAAAGCCTCACGCAATAACCAGTTTGCCAGTAATATTATATTGATTATGAACGTAAGCTAGTTATAGTGTCTACCATGAAATATAAATGCATTTACAATGTTTTTGTACCTACTTACTCATTAAATGTCAATTTTAAATATAATATAAGTAATTTGATCATTGTTGTACAATGTTGTTTTAATAATTTGATGATATCTAATAAAAGTAATTATATCGATTTGACAGATTAGATATTTTTCGATATTTAATAGTGACATTTCTATTTAGTCCAAAAATATTTAATCTGTGGTATAGTTACAGGTAATAATGATACGTCATTAACACAATTTCGTAATATTAAGTTAATTAAACAAAATGTTATTTTAATGTTTTATTAATAACAATAATAATTAATATAATTAACAGTAATTGTGTATTTTATTTTAACATTATAATAAAATAAAATTGACTTAAATATAGATTCAGTGCATCGATACATTATAAACCATTGAAATGGTATTGTAATCAAACAATTAGTTGCGCAATTATACGTCACTGTGGTAAGGTACATCGGAGTCAATAACGTCGAAACCCACGCATTTGCGATTGTCATCTGGACTATCGTTCAATATTTCTATTAATTTATCCGTTTTTGGTTGTAAATTTTTCGCAGTGCCCTCAGGATAATCTGGACGTTTGTCATACGAGAAGTCTTCGTTCTGTTTGTGACGCGACGGCATAATGAATATGCCGGCGGACACTTCTTTAGTAGTGGTTTCCTGTTCCTGGGCGAACTCGTAGTTTTTGCGTTGCAAATCTGATATATTGTACTGATAGTTTTCCGATTTGTGTCGCTCCCTGCAGAACATGCAGTACGCTATCCACGCGAGCAGAAATACAGACTGAAAGGAAATAGACATGGAATGGACATTTACGGCTAATACCTATATACTACATAAGATAAGTTTTTTTTCCTGTACTGTACTCGCAAATAGCGCAGGCAGAAGGAATTTAGTGTTAAGACACTCTGTTCCCCATTCTCTGCCGAATTCTAAAGTTGCGAGTTGAGTCGCTTTGCTTCGACACCAGAGCGAAGGAATGAACTAATGAAATATTTATATAATATTTCCTCGAGGGAATCGAACCTACAACCTGTTGCGTTTACGGCCACGACTGGCCTAAAAATAACTTAATAATACAAAAATCTTACCAGTATCAAAGCACATATGAATCCTACGATGTATACAGTCATTTTAATTGTTAAAACGTTATTATAGAATCTAGAACGTTTCTGTGTCACAGTGGTGCAATCGAGAATGGAATAGTCGCTGGCGGTCGCCCCGACGTCGTTGTACTCAATTAAACCCAGTTGTGAAGTCTTTTAGTGTGTGATGTCATTGGATTCATTGAAGTAAATTCATTAGATGATATCTTTTGAAGTTATTTAGTATATTTTATAGTCCTAAAATACTGTATAGAATATTTTATTAAACTTATAATATAGATAATTCAATAGAAATGTAAACACGCGTAGTCCAGTGTATGTAAAGTTGTTTACTGTCAGGTCGCATTTTCCTTGAGAATGGTAGGTATTAGTTGTGTTTATAGTTTTTTTTCTGTGTTTTATATAATATGTGCTTGTATATAGATATATGTGAGCACGTGTGTAGCTTGTGGGTAGGAGTTTGCCTTCATTGATAGTTTGCAGAAAAGGTTTCATCTATTTTATAGACGTTAAATCGAAATACTAATTTGTATTTAAAATAATATTTAGGTTTCTTATGTAATACTGGCGACCAAAAAATAATAACTTTAGGTTGTCCTTCATTTTGTATAATAAAATTATACAAAATTATTATATAAATTATAGTCTGTTTTTTTTTTCTGTAAACTATAGATATTATTATTATAAAGATTCTTTAAAATCAATTCAGTAGTTTTTAAAATATAAAGGATGTAACGCGATCGACGGATCAACGGTTGTGTATGGGTAGAGGACCTCAGTACCTATCCATTTCGCCTCCTTGTAGGCATATAATAGGCGATTTTCAATGGTTTGGAAAATATTTAACAATTTTTGATTTTTTTGGAAAAAAATCGGATTTTTGAAGGAAAACAGCAAAACAGCCCAACTGTTGAGTGTGCGCTCGTGATTTTTTTTCTCATTAGTAGGCCTTTTGTATAATGTAATATTTCAAAACTATCGGCTAATAAATCTTATAAAATACCTTCTAGTTTTTTATTCCTAAGACATTTTAATTATTAAAAAAATCGTATAGCAATTACGCTATCAGGTAATTGTTATACGGCTATAAGTAGGCGACAATTTTTTTTTATGAAGGAATCATAAAAATATTGTCACCTTGTTTTATATAATTTAATTTTATTTTGATTATAAGCAGATAGTATGTCTTTCCTAGGTCAAACACAGTTAACGTTTTGAAGATAAATTTTATATATCAACTAAAATATATCTATATATCCTATCCTATATCTTATAAAACAAAGTCGCTTTTCGTGTCTGTCTGAACTTTCTAACTCTTCTTCTTCTAAACCACCCAAGGGATTTTTATGCGGTTTTCACCATTAGGTCGAGTATTTCTCAGGGAAGGTTTATATATAGTTTATTATTTGTACATTCTTATGTAAATTAACATAAATACGATAAATGTGTATAAAGTCCTACCCGTTGAGACACTTTCGCGCATGCGCTGCTTTAATGGTAAGTACTACATGAAAATAATGTACTGGAGTATTGTTCCTCTTAATAAGATCTACAAAAAAGTCCGCGACAGCATATTTTTATCTTTTAAGAATAACGTGTAGTGATCATATTTCTGTCAAAAAATAGTAATTTTAATATATTTTTTATTGTGAGGGATATTTTTCCATAATGGTATTAATCCTTATCCTTTAAAATACTTTATTAATTTTCTACGTTAAACGAAGATAAAATTTGCTTTTTACACTATTTCGAAATTGCGAATACTTTTAGAGAAAAACGCATTTAATTGTTGACATTGGATAATTGGAGTTGAATGTATTATTTCAGCGCGATATATTTGGTTTCATATTTTTTGTAGTAGTTATTAGTAGGTAGGCTTTTGTTTATAATTTCTTCCGTTTAAAGATAGTCATTTAACTATCTAAAAATTTTTTAATAAGTACTTGAAAAGATTAGTAGCACAGATTTAAAATTACGGTACCTACTAAAAAAATCCTTGCTGTGTAAAACAATTGGAAAATCCATATTGAAACTACGAAAATGCGGGTTGCATTAGAGTTTAGTTAATTTTCACATTATCGTAAGTGCTTTGCAAACATACATTATATGAATAATCCAGTAGTAAAAGCGGGCGAAGCCGAAAGGGGGTCGCTAGTTATACATATAATACAAACATTTTATTACACTTTTATATGAACGTAAAAATAAAAAAAAAATACTATAAATATTCAGTATATTATATCCATATTATTCTATCCATATTATTAATTAGGTAATTCTTAAAAAATCTGCTAACACGTCTATGTTAAAATACAATTTATATTTTTAAAGTACTTATAATTTTACTAATCATAAGCCTAAAATTAAAGTTACTCGACGAAGTCACGAGGCACACAATAAATTTGACCTAGTTGTCAACTTCAAAAGACGTATGTATACCTTACAAAATGACATGACCTTAGAGCCTTGGCTTCATATACAAGAACTTAGAAGAACCATCGTATATGTTTTTTTTTTTTTAGTTTCACGTAGCACAGATTATGATAGGCAGAGGGAATCTAGTGTAAAGGCACTCTGTTCCCGATTTTCCCTCGAAATCTGGAGGGATTGTGTGTTGAGTGGCGAAACTCAACGCGACGCTTCGTCTCGACACCAGAGCGACGAAATGAAAATATTACAGTATTAATAGAACCCATAAGCCATCGCATTTACAGTCACACATTTGTACAACTGCGTTATAACTGGCTACTTAACACATAATTTCTTTTGATTATTTTAATTAAAAGTATAAACGAGTAGGCACGACTTTTTACATATATGAGGGTTGCTTTAAATTACCTTTTTGATAAATCAATAACGGCCTTACACGACATTCTCCATTCCATACTGTCTCAATTTTCCTATTTGAAATCATATATTATATTTGCATAACAGTTTAAAAACGTTTGCCTTATACAGGCAGAATAGATAGTCATTATGTTTGAAGCATGTAACGTTCGTACAAAGTCGAATTGTTTAGAGGTACGGTCTTGAGGATCGTTGGAGATCGGCGGCGCTCGGCGGAGTGTGCGCAGGGCGCGGCGCTCACAGCTGCGCCGTAGACAGCCCCAATCGTAGCATTAAAAATATTATTTTGAGGTTAGCTTCCTATATTTGTAACAAAATGAACTGATACAAAAACGTGCGTTTCGAACGCTTTAATTCGTTTAAACATTGACGTGTCGAATGTCGCGAAAGAGAACTTTGAACCGTAAATTGAGACGTTTTGTTTGTGTAAATACAAAGCTTTTACTATCAAGTGCACGGACAAAGAAGATCTCGTCAATCTCGTTGCGATGTCAATAAATGGATATTACTTTTCATGGTTGTTCGATACTGTTAGACTGTAGACTAATTACAAATCTCCATAGGAGAGTATCGTGTTGTGTAAACATATCCCGTGTCAATTGTATATTGGGCCTATATCTTGTTAAGTGAATAGTTCTTCCCATGTTTATTAAAAGTATGTCAAATATTTAAATATAAAGTAGAGTTCCTGCTTGTTCGTCGCTTGATCCACCTGTGATATTCTTTTCTAAGTAAATGTTGACATTTGTGTAAAACTTCTCAGCTGCCAATTTCTATAAATAATACATTTGAGTAGATCATCGTCGTTGGCCAACTTATGCTTTATTAGGAATTGATAAGAAAATATTATAAAAGTTATAAATATAAAAAATAATATAGAAGTTATTATTATAAAAATAAATTTTATATGTAATGAATCTTTATATATACGTATATCTACTGTTGGATTTAAAGTAGCTGTTCTTTCTCTAAAGTATTTGGAATTAAACTTTTGTGGTACCAGGTGCCAATTAAAAATGTATATTTAATAACTGCATGGGGGCCATCAAGTCGAAGAATGCTGTTTTTATCAAGGTAAAATTTCAATAAAAGTAGATATACCCTCTGCTATACTCTCCTTAGTAGTGTCTTTCTATACGTTTAAATCCTATTTTTAGAGGGATGACAATCTATTTATATTGCCTTTATTTAGAGATTTAGATAATATATATATATATGTTAATTTAGAAAACAGAAATAGTGTAAGAATAGTGCAAATGTAATGTCTTTACTAGTGTATTAGTCGCTTTAACATAAAATCTAGTAGAAATCCAACCAATCTTTACAATTGTTTGAAAATGTTACTGAATGAAATGTCAAGGCGTGAGCAAATAAGATAGTTGTTACATGAGAAGCCGTATACAATTTTCAATAAATCCTAATATCTACTTAGAGTTTCGTTGTATTAATTCTGTCCAGTTATAGTTTATTTATTTAGTAAGACTTTTTTTATAATAAACATTAATAAATTATTACAGAATTCTAAATATTGAAGAAAAACTACCGAAAATATTATTTGAAGTTGTCTAAATTTTTCATGTATAAAATTCTAAAAGATAAAATAATTTTATATGGATCCAGCCATAAAAAAAACATCAAAGAAAATGAGGTAAAAAAATATTATATTTTCCTTCCCTTTGAAACCGTAGGCAGTTGCTCCACTAGCGTGAACTAATGAGCAAGAGTGAGTCCTTCACTAATAACGGATGAGGTTCAGGACTGATGAATTATATTACCATGATATATATTTCAGAAAAAATCTTCTTTTTTAAAAACCTCTTTGCAGTTACAGGTGTTGATAATGGATTTTACAAATATAAGATTCTTTTGAGACTGAGAATACTTCTGTGAAAGTTTAATTTATTAAACCCACTGTGGCTCACTCGAATATTTTCAGACTGTCTACATAATAATTGTAGGTTCGATATTCTCTTGATTTTCCCGATCTGATAAAACAAAATGTAGCGTTCAGTTTCGAAATGGAGAATAATTTAAATATAAAGTTTGCTTAAATATCATAAAATTTATATTTTATTTATAATAGATATAATAAATAAGTTTTCGTTATATTATTTTTACTAATTATTTAAGTTATACAATTACAATAATTAAATAACCCATGTTTTAAAAGACTTATTCATAAAAATTATCACATTCACTGATATGTGAGTTTTGAAGATCCTACAAAAATTATAAATGTAAGGATGGATGTTTGTTCCACTTTCACAAAAACTAATATACTTAGAATTATATATTAGAATGACACAAGCTAAAATTTGGCTATAATATGACGATAAGTTAAAACGAGCGCAGCCACGTGTGGGTCGCTAGGAATATATACATATATTACTTATAATAATTACTTTTATAGTAATAGGTAAACTTTCTTTATATGAGTAGTCATCGCTTAAAAGCATTCATATTATAAATAAAGTGTACATTTTTTTTAATATATTTTTTTTTGTTTTAATATAATTTCGTACTCAAACCTTATAAAATGGAAAGCAAGTTCTATTATGAGAACTGAAAACCTCCACTCTATTCGGCATTCTACTCAGTGTAATAGGATGTAGAAGCTGAAGCTGATGTTTATTCTTGAACGCCACAACCTCATCTGCCTTACGGACATTGAAAATTGTGTCAGGGTCGGTTTCTATTGATCTTGCTTCTTTCACTGCGACAGTTCAGACCCGTTGCCTGCCGTTTCCGGTTAGAAGAAATTAATTAATATTCGGATATACATTTTTTTTTCACTCCATCGCTCACAGTAATAACTTTCAGAAACAAAAGGTCGTTTGAAAA